>JAECUM010022883.1:0-26711 GCA_016617855.1 Megalonaias nervosa | reverse complement strand
TTTGTCAGTCCAATCTGTTACCAACAACATCTGAAGACGCAAGGTTTACAGCGGAAAAGCACTTGCCAACTCCTGAAATGGTGTTCTACTTGTGGACAAGTCATACGTACCAATAGTGCCAAAGCGCACGTATGTTCAGGAAAGAAACGATGTCACATTCGTCAATAAATCGTGGACTTAGAACACGAATGCTACATTCAAAAATAGCAACCCCAACAGAAGGAGGAGGAGGCGGAGGAGGAAGATGACCACATGAAAGGGAATTTCATTTTTTTCAATTTCGAATGCATGCAAGAGACTGGCATTCACATTCCTAATTTCTATGTGGCTCATGGAGCGTGCAAGAAGTGCATCCAAGAACCTATCTTTAGTCATTGCCCTCACTGTATCAAGATTCCTGGAGGACGTGAAAAACTCTTTCGGGGACCGAACACGTTGGTCAATTTTGCGCAATGGGTCTTAGACCCTATCGACGAGATGTGGGATCATGAGGACATCGAACAATACGGAGATTGCCATCGCTATGCTACGGTGATGGCTCACAATTTCTCGGGATACGATGAACAATTTCTTCTCAGATACTATACGGCACAAAGTACTGAACATCCTAAAGTGATTTTGAACGGAACCAAAATCATTTCCATGCAAGTGGGACAAGTGCAGTTTAAAGATTCGATGAGTTACTTCGCCATGCATTTGAGTCATATGCCTAAAACATTTGGAATAACAGAAATAGCCAAAGGTAATTTTCCGCACTTCTTCAATACCGAAGCCAATCAACATGCCGTTTTATCCCATTTGCCTGATGATCACTACTATGACCCCGAAAACATGAGCACCGAACATCGAGAAACTTTCTACGCTTGGTACCACACTCACGCTTCGGACCCATTCGAATATCAGGAAGAAATGTTAAAGTATTGTAGTTCCGACGTGGACATTTTAAGGCGATGCTGTGGAAAATTTGGACAATTGTTAATGGAGCACGGAGAGATCGATCCTTTGAAAAAATCCAATTGCCAAAGCGTGTTCCTTAGTGTATCGCAAACGAGTCATGCCCGAGAAGACCCTGGCTGTCATCCGCCCTCAAACGACGTGTTTTGTCAAACGTCAAAACTAAGTGAAAGCCCTAAGCTGGCTACATTACTTGTGTGACAAAGAAGACAAATGGATCCAGCACGCCCGAAACGGAGGAGTTCAAAAAAGCATCTGAAACTATTCGGTGGATAGTTGGGACTTAGAAAGCCCTTAGATCGTGTACGAGCTTAGCGGTTGCTTATTTCACGGATGTCCGTCTGCTACCATCAACAGTACACCCAAAATCAGTTCTTACAACGTACTATGGAAGACTCGTACGAGGTCACTTCTAAGCGACGCTTAAAGTTAGAACATCAAGGATACCAAGTCGTGGAAATGTGGGAACACGAGTACGATCAACGTTTGAAAACCGACCCCGAGTTTAAAGGTATCGTGGAAAGCTCCAAGTTGGTGGATCCTCTAAACCCCCGGGACAGTTTGTATGGAGGACGGGCGAATGCCACCTGTTTGCTGTACCACGCGGACGAGGAGAAAAGAGAAGAAATCAAATATCTGCACGTGTGTTAGATGTATCCTGTGCAAGTATTGTCATTTTCCGCAGCTCTACAACAATTGATGGCGGAACACACTGACCTGGACAACATTTGAGAATATGAAGGATTGATTAAATGTAATGTCTTGCCTCCCACATACCATCCCGTTTTACCTCTCCATTGATGTTTCCCTTGTGCCGTACTTGCGCTGAAACGTGCAACCAAGACCAATCTTGTCAGCACACCCAGGAAGAACGTGTCATGACAGGAACGTGGGTCAGAGTGCAATTGTTCAAAGTTCTGGACCTGGGATACCAATTGTTAGAAGTGTACGAAATTTACCACTTTCCCAAGATAGAACAGTACCACAAGGGCAACGAGACTCGGAAACGCATTTTCGCAGACTACGTGGGTGCCGTTTTGAAACTAAAACATGAAGCAGTGGCTATCCGTCCTAATGTCACACTCCCGAAGACCAAAAAAAATTCAAAGAGAAATGCTTTGAGTAGGAAGGCATCACTTCAGACCACATCGAGAAAAACGAAGGACGACGATCGCTTGCCAAAGTGATGTTGAATTGTTTGTGGAGAAAAATGGCACCGACCGTGTTTACCCAAGACAGAGTATTTGACAGAACCTTCCCGCTACTTCCAGATGATTCACGACAAAACCAAATACATGAAACACGTGGACGTCCTTCATGAAGACTTGATCCTGGTTAATTACGAAGAAGAACTGGACTTTGTACAAGCTGACGAATTTGGAAATGTCATCATTGCGGCCTACGTGAAAGCCCATGCTGGTTCAAAATTGCACGATGCTTTAGAACTGTCAGGAGATCGTGTGCTGTATTTTGACACGGACAGCTGCATCTACATCGATCGCCTGAGTCACCGGCACCCTGACACAGAAGGAGACCGTTTAGGAGCCTGGACGGACGAGCATCGCGACCACAAGATTCTAAGTTTTGCTAGCGGCGGTCCCAAATATTACGGCTACGGGACCCGCTAGGAGAAGTGCACACGGAGTGTAAAGTGAATGGATTGACTCTCAATTATCGCACGAGTCAGTGGTGAACTTTGGGGTATTGAAACAAGCCTTGCAGTCTGGAGAGGATCAACATTTTAAAGTGACCACCTACGAGCCTCACATAATTGTACGTTTAGGCACACATCAAATCGTTAGTCGACCTTTGGAAAAACATTATCAAATCGTGTACCAGAAGCGAGTGCGGCTTCCCAATCACTTCACTTTACCTTACGGACACGTCTATATTGGTCAGGATATAAAAAGGGAAAACGTCCAAGACCGATAGTTCATTGTGACTAAAATTGTCAAGCGAGAAAGACGCATCCTAACAAACAGACACAATTCAAGTTTGTTGATTCTCAAGTGCAGTGCGATGCTGTGCCTTACGATTGAAGGGATGCTGTACGCTGTGGCCTCAGCGATTCAGTAGAACATCATGGGGAATTAGCTATGACTACTACTATTACACCTACCATGGAAAATGATGCTATGCGTGTCAAACCTCGTTATCGTGGACTCTTTATTGGTTTTCATTGTCAATGTCATCCTCAACGTTAAACCATGCGACTACCACCCCATGGATGTCATCCATGCCTGAGCAAACTACTTCGGGTTTCATCGTTCACTCATCGAAATGAAACTGTGAAAGAAGAATATTCGTTCCCTGTGCGTTTGTCTGAATGCTGCGACTTTGAAAGTCGTTTCCAACCCTTCCAAGGAAAGTTGTCTAAATATCTGGGAGGACCTACCCCCGAAGAATTAGCCAGAGCCGGATTTATCTACTTGGGAGAAGGTGATAAAGTCAAGTGCTTCAGTTGAGGTGTTTCACATCACCAGTGGGAGCAGAAAGATTAAGCGTACCTAGAACATGCTCGATGGTCTCCGCACTGTCACTTCCTACCTTTAGTGGGACGACCTCAGTAATCTCTTCATGGATATTTTACAAAAGAACATTCGTGGTTTGCCTGTGGAGTTGAGAGAATGCATTGACTGAGAGTTTGTCAAAATACAAGTCAAACGCAAAGAACAATTTCATCCGTTACGTCAGCAATGGTTTAACTACTGGTACCTGAATGCCATAAGAGGACTGATTCATTTGAAAGCGTTCCAATGGCCAGACATTGATCAACTGACCAATGCCAGAAGACTTTGGTTGCTACTGATTCTACTTACATAGTGTCCATATTACAACAAATTCCAGAGGAAGACTTAGAGGATTACCTAAATCTTTTTTACGCTATCAAATTTTGTCTGTAGAGGAAAATTCAGTGTTGTGTGTAGTGTGTGAGCTGGTGACTAAACTATTTGGATACGCCGACGGAGTACAATCAGTTAGTTCTGTGCAAAATGTACACTTATTACCTCTGACTAAAGAGGGTATAAAAACTTGCAACCATGCCACGACCTTTATCATTATTGATACAACAATTACCGTGGAATGAAATCAATGACAGTATTCAGACTGTGGTGGATTACCAACGCTTTTTACGAGAACTGTATCCAATGAATTTGGGCCGTCGTGTGGTGTGTGTCTTAGTGACTTGCTTTCTGGGATTTCGTTTACCAGCCGATTTCTTGTGGGCTCTTTACGATCTGTACCTCCCAGTACCACCAAAAACATGAGAGTGGTACCTTTAAATCTACACTAAAGACTCATTCTCTTAAAAGCATTGCGCTTTCATCTCGATACTTCTCTACCACCCAGGGAAAAAATGATTCGTCAACTTTTAATCACTGAAGATGTTTACGAATATGTGTGAGTAGCTTGTGACACCCTAACTGGCAAGATGTACATGACTAGAAAAGTCGTAGTTTCGAGACTTGGACAAAAGAAGTGGCAAACTATGCCAAAGATTTGTGATCATGACTTCCAACGTCAAGTGAAAAGGTAACTTTTAAACCTGTGTTAACGGCAGTGTCAGAAGAACCCGACACCGAGGAAAACCACTCCACTCAGGACAAGACTGTCATTGACATTGACATTTCCGAAAAACCATTCGGGAGGACCCTTGTGTGACTGTGCCAAGTGGTGTAGAGACTCTAAGAACATTACCCGGTGTCCATTGGGCACCACACCTTCGTCACAAAAAATGTTGTACAGTGACTTGTTTATATTCCACATTGATCGTTTTCATGTGTATTTTAGCGATGTACTTAACCTTTGGCTTTTATCTATTTTTCTCTTTCGTGTTCAATTTTAAAATTGTTTTGAAATAAACGTGTCCTGAAAAAGTATAAAAACTATTGTCTTGTCTGTCTTCGTGTCAAAAGTGACATTCCCTGCACTATGGCTACCTTTGCTGTCTCTGCTCCATCTTCCTCCACTTTCAAAGTCATCGACGAAAACTTAGATTGTGCTAGTTGGGAGGCCTTGTATCTTCGCCATCCCATTAACATGTTAATTGCTGGACCCAGCGGTTCAGGCAAAACCGAATTTGTCAAACGTTTGGTCGAACATAAAAATCATTTCATCGATCGTCCACCTCAACGTTACGTGTGATGTTATAAAGAGTGGCAATTGGCGTACAGCCTTCTGCGAGAAAGTCAAGGAGATTCCATGGAGTTTGTTAAAAGGAACGTTCTACTTGCCCGAGTTACAACGCGTGACCAAATAAGAAGACGAAGTGTACGACATCAAAAGAATTCTAGAACAAAGAACCCGAAAAGCTGGAAAACGTTGTGTCAAAGAAGTCAAAGTACGTTAGAAAGGATAACCACCGAGTTTTGACTCTTGGATCGACGCTTCGCAAATCATCGACTATAAAAGAAGTGACCATCATGCCCTTCAACACAGCCTCAACCACCACAACAGTGATCACACCTTCACCGAGTTCTTCTGTGCAAGATCTACAAAAGCAACCCTTGTGGGTGTGGTGTGGAGAGCGTGTGCCTAAAAGGCAACTCGTCTTTTTCTGTCAGATCTTTCTAGTGTATTGTGCCATCGGTACGGCCATTGACAATTTGAGTTTGCAACAAGGAGACAAACAATTGTGGACCATTTTACTGAGCAGTTACATCGGTTTCCTTCTCGCCAATCCTTCCCTGAAATACAACGGGAATCTTGCGCCCAACGTAAGTTACCCTCCAACAGTCACCACTAAAACAACAACAACAATCCTCTTTTAGACACTCCTCTAACCTCCAGTGACCCCTTGGACAGCAGAACTCTGGAATTATGAATAACCAATTTTACTTAACGTTACCCAGTGACAGTTCCATGGATGTGTTTCCCCACAATACTTTATGCTGTTTCACGGCGAAATTACCTCAGGCCATCCAACTGCATCACTAATCCCATTGGGAAGTGGCTTTGGTCGAAATGATTCATGATACACAAATCAAAAACATCGCTGAAAATCAAAACACTTTTGAGGTCGAAGTTCTGAACGACCAAGTACAACAATATTTGAATGACAACGAAACTGCAGATGCCTCATTAAAACGACAAGTGTCCCCCGAGACTCCAAGGTACATCTGTATGTTGAAAATTCCTGCAGGCTATTATTGTAGCGTTCAACATCTGGTGGACACGATTGCTTCCAAATACAATGCGCTGTTTGCTGTTCGGGAAAGCCTTGGACAAAACCAAACGAAGTGTCTCCATCGAGAACCATAAAGTGGCTCGTCGCCTACTGATGACATTTTTGGATGCCAAAACGTTGTCCATTACATTTTGTCCTGAGTTGTTTAACATTTTGGGTGGAAACCTCAAGATAATCAAGGGTTCACTCATACTACCCATCATCATGAACTTGAATTTTGCGAAGTTTTCTCGTTACTCTGTAGAACTGAACCAAGGATTAAATTTAATCTTTGTGTACTCTGATGTGGTGGAGTACAACGTGGTGGGACACACATCTGAACCGATACTGCGAGTCACTCCTTTCAAAGCAGATTCTGCAACGATCAATGACGACGAAGGTGGAAACGCCTATCACGTTCACCGCGAATTTGTACATCCTCACTCTTTGCCCGTCAGTAAGTCGTATTTCGTCAGTGTCTACATTGGTATAAAAGGAGATCTGGGACAAAATATTCCATTCTCCAAAGGGAAAGTCACAGTGAAACTCCATTTTCGAAAACGATTCTCTAAGGACTTGTAAGTCATGTATCCTGTGTAACAAGGAATCGCTAGACAGCGAGGACATGGTTTAGGGGATATATTGAAATCGGCGTTTCGTTCGGTGGCCCATGTTTTGAAACCGATGGTGACACGAGAATTGCACGCCTTGAAAGATGTCGCTTTGACGCATGGCAAAGAATTTCTCTAAATTGTTATCATCAACAAACAAAGCCCCAAATAAGCTTTCTTGAGAGCAAGCAGAATGTCTTGAGTCAAACTGGAAAAGACATTTTGGGCCGACGAGAAACTCCTATAAATGCCCTGGACGCTGCCGAGTCAGACACTCCTACTTCCCTGACACCACAGCAAGGACAAGGCAGAAAGAGACGACGGAGACACCCCTTCAGAAGTCTTCACACACAGATCTAGAAAGACCAAGAAAAGAAGAACCGTCCGAGAATTAGACGTTTTCGATCATTAAATAACAGAGAGAAAAAATGATACACCGAGAGTATTGCGAATGTTCCAAGTCGGAACTAGATCTGTTTGCCATGCAACCCACCAAGATGACGATGCAAGAATCCGAATGGGTAGAATTTCATCCCATCTCCTCTTTGATAACCTCAGACCCATCGAATTTGAAATCAAAGTACAGCCAGAAGATTACATCAGTCTGAATAACAGTTACTTGTACCTGAAAGTCAAAGTGATCGAAGAGACGACACCGCTCCGGCAGCCGATGCTAGAGTAGCTCCCGTCAACAATTTCACGTATTCCTTGTTCAGCGAAGTGGATTTACTTGAATAACAAACTAGTCAGCAGCTGCATGGATACTCACCCTTACCAAGCGTACCTTGGAAATCTCTTGACGTACGGAAAAGATGCCAAGAACACTCCTCTGGATGCTTGCGTCGTATGGAAACCTGACACAGCAGGCTAGGACAGCAACTGACAATCCTCACAATGTGGGTTTTAACGACCGTGGAAAGAAAATTCTGCAAGGACGTTGTTTAGAACTGATGGATCGTTTTTCATTTGGACATGTTGCAAGAAAAGTAGATGCTGAACGGAGTGGATATCCGCATGAGACTGAATCACAGTAGTACCGTTTTCCATTTAATGGCTCTTGCCAACGAGTACAAGACCATCATCCAAGAAGCTAGACTCGAAGTGCGACGCGTGGAAGCGTTAACTAATGTGGAAAACGATATCAGTCACACTTTTAGCAGAACGACCGCCAAGTATCCGACACGACTCGTGGAAGTGAAAACCTTCACCATTGCTGCTGGACTCGGATCCAAGATCGAAGATCATCTGTTTCAAGGACAGTTACCCAAACGTTTAATCATTGGTATCGTCAGCAACGAAGCCCTCAATGGAGCCGTCACTGCCAATCCTTTCGAGTTTAAGCACTACAGAGTGTCCAAGATCGAAGTCAGTCACTATGGCAAAACTTTGTGTACCAGACCCTTCGAACCTAAGTTTACCGAGAAGAATTACTTATGGTCGTACTTGTCCCTGTACTAAGCCACGGGACAGTTAGGGGCCAACAGCAGCCACGGCATTTCGTACGACGATTATGCAGAAGGCTACGCTTTGTGGGCCACTGATTTCACTCCAGACCAAGGTAGCGACGAGGGACATTTCCACCCTATAAAATCCGGTCAACTGCGTGTTGAACTTAAGTTTGCAGAAGCTCTAACCGAGACGTTGAACATCATCCTTGTATGCCTAAATCGACAACATTCTAGATATCAACAGTTTGAGAGAAGTTATTCTAGACTATAAGAAGTTACCGAAGACTCTTATCCCTCTTTGAATGGTGGAGCCTCTTTGGAAATGGAATGGGAGGATATCGTGAAAGCAGAACCAAAAGACAAAGACGAAGAGGACATGATAATATCCAGATGGCCAAAACAAGAACAACATTTAGTCTTCTGTTTTGCCAAACACCTGACAGAAACAATTACAGGGTTATCCAAGAAACATTGCTATGGATGTCAAAACGATCATCCCTGTCAAATTCAACACGATCTGTGTCAGATGATGATAGAAGAAGAAAAATTGGACGAGTATCTGGATGACGCTTGGGGAGAAGCAGTGTTGCATCAGTGGTTTAAAGTCTTGCGTGATCATTCCATCCCTCCATTGACTGCTCTAGAGATCCGTCGCATCGAAGCTGTCTTGGCCCAGAATACGGAGAGGAAGCGAAGAGACGATTACTTGACAGGGGTTTTCAAGCAAAAAGTCAGGATTGAATTGATGACTTATCATTACCTGTGAAACAAGAAGCAAAACAAAATGGATACCTGGGAACTTTTATAACTTTTGAAAAACAGTTCGTACACCGCTTCTTGGAATCCTGTCGTGTCGCTAAAGATGAACTTCCTCATCGCAAACCTAAAGACCATCAAGCTTATGTCATCAAATCGAACGACAGTCATCCCCCAGGAACCAACTGGGTAGCCGTCTACTTTCCCCACGATGCCTGTGTGGAGTATTTTGAGTCGTATGGATTACCCCCTTTGGAAGACGACATCATCTACTTTATGAGGAGAAATGCACAGACGACACGATTCAATAACGTGAAATTACAATGCACAGATTATATGGTGTGTGGACAACGTTGTGTTTATTTTCTTCATCCACGCAGTCTTGGATATCCCTTAGATCATTAGTGACTTATTTTGATTACGACTCTTCTAGAAACGATCACAAAGTAGATAGATGGTTATGTGACCATTGTGGATATCTCGTGTCTTTAGCTAGGAAACGTAGTGTACATCAATGGCCAAATGACCTCCATCGTCCATTTGCATCGTGTCAGGCAAAACCTGATGCCGAAGCCTGAAGAGATTGAAAATGTCAGGATGTTGAAAGTGGTACAAGACCTGACAGAAGAGGTCTTCAGAGAAGAAATAAAATATGAGCAAGAAGAATGGACCGAGAAGTACAGACTTCAGAAACTGCAGAGAGAGCAGCAGCAACAGCAGCAGCAACAACAACTACAGTAGGAGCCAGACAGAGGCTTTGTGGACTGTAGAGTAGACACTAAGGAGTTCTCCTTCTCCTTCCGAAGAAGCAGACCCTATACTGTGGGAAAGCCTGCAACCAGACGGGGACGCAATCTTAAACGTGTAAGAGATTGCCACCCCCACCCCCCCAAAAAACAGACCTTTTCAGGATTACCCCAAAAATCTAAAAAGACAGTAGTCAAATTGCCAAAATATTTGTCTGTATTTGTGTGTTGGCAGGTTACAAAAATAGAAGTGTGTCTATAAACACTTCGTTTCTCTGGCTTGTAAGATGGTGTGTTTGTGTGTTTGTAAGTGATGGAATAGAAGTGTGTCTATAAACACTTTGTTTCCCTGGTTCATAAGATAGTGTGTGTTTGTTTCTTTTAGGGTTGTATGTCTGGATGGTTATAAAGTGCGTTTGTAGGGAAAAAAAGTGAACGTGGGTGTTTCTTTAGGTCCGTGCTTTCCATGTTTTGATGGTGGTGTGGGTATTGTTAGTTTTTGTGTAAGAGGGTGTTTTCCTTCTTCCCTTCCGTGCTTCAGGGATATAAATCGGAGCGTGCGTCAGTCTGGCTACCCATTGTTGACAAGTCAACATCAAAAATGAGCAGAATTTCAAAACTGTTGAAACTCCAAATGCACCTGGAGTATGCCTGCCATCTCCTGGATGAGTTAGCCATGGAGGCTATTGCAGATAGTGTGAAAATAGAAGCGGAGGAGAAGGAGAGAAAATGAAAGAAGAGGAGGAAAAGAAAAGGCCTATCTTACCTCACCTCATTCTTAAGCAAACGTGTGAGGTCAAACCTGAAGTGAGGACACCACCGCCACCTCAGCGTCAGCCACTCCCACATCCAGTACCAAGAGCCTCTGTCCCCCGGACAGAATACTGGAATGATGAATTGGAGAGGCAGCGGTAAGAGTGGAAGCCTCAGAGACCGCAGCATCCACGGATGTGGAATAGGAGAAGGAGGGAAGTCTTCACTATCACTCAAAGTGAGAACTGGGATGATGAGGCCACTCATCAACCATCTGCGTTCCGAACCACACACATAAATTGGGAGCAGGATTGGAGTAGGAGATGGGGGGGGGGGGCTAGACCTGGGATATGTCATGATTCAAAGGTGCATTTGGAGTTAGAAACAACAGTCCTTCTCAGGGCTAACCAGATCTCAAGAAAAGAGAGTCTGATCAAGTTGCCAAAAACTATTAGTGTTGTGTGTGTGTGTGTGTGATTATGTTTGTGTGCGTGCGCGTACGTGTATATATATATATATATATATATATATATATATATATATATATATATATATATTCCCTCAACAAACCTCTTGTCCCTACACTCATGAGTGTTTGTTTTGTGTGAATGTGTAGTAGTGTGACTATAAACACTAACTCCTTTGCTGGTGTGATTGTAGGTGATGGTGTGTTCTTTAAATAAATAATTTCCTTCTCCACTATGTATTGATAGAAAATATAGTGGGTTTGTTAGTACTAGTGTGTTGATTTGTATACAAATTTATTTTAGGTTAGCATTCTCATCACTGTGGGTTGTTTGGTATGTGATATGGGTAGTTGGTAAGCGGGGATGTTTTCCTTGACGTCCGTGTTTGAGTTATATAAATCAGCATTCCACATTCCATTCCATTCAGGGTGAGGATCCTATCGATTTACTACGAACACGCCTACAGGGAATTTCCAATATATCAGTTTGTGGAAGGGGGTAGCTATTTGGCTGCGGTTCATAGCTAAGACTTCCCATACATAACCAGGCAAGACAAACGTAGTGCGGCGAAATGTAAAGAGGCAGAAGACCGCCTTGGGATTTTTGTATTACCTGCCAAAACAGCCCTTTTAAGGGCTCAGTATTGCCTCTTTATTTAAAGGGATTCCATTTTGGCTAGGAATCCCTATTAGGACAAACCATGATCCTTAATCCACCGTTCAAAATTCAAACCGTATTCCTAACAATGAAGAAACTATCTTTATGTCGCTTAGACATACTAGTAATTAAAATTTGTTAGGAACTTAAATGTTATGTAAACTATGTACTAGAATAATTTGATTGATAGATAATAGGAAAATTTAAAGACATAATGGATTTGGTTAATTACAGAGGTGGCTTACACATTATTGGTTTATCATACGTCCATTAGTACAACTGGACTGAATTTGAAATAAGTACGGACGGGCGTTTTGGAGAGTACACGACATCCACGACTTCGCATCGCACCGGCTGCCGAGACACTTTTCCTCCTTTTCCTCACTCGGACTCTCGTACATGGACGGAGATGTGGAACGATTTCCACCCGTCTTAACTCCAGGTGTCCCGATGTGACGTCATATTCGCCGACCAATCGTGAATGGCGTTCCATACTGCTTTGGTTGACACCTGGCACCGCTGTAGACAGACTAAAATTTACTTGAGTGCGTGTTGGGTTTATTCCCACTCAAGATAGCCTCAGACTGGAAATCCATTCTAAATTTAACTTGAGTGGGTGTTGGGTCTAATCCCACTCACGAAAGCCTTCCATTCAGGTAGCTTGGAACTTATTGTTCCGCTACCTGACGGCTAAATTTAACAGCTCTCTTTGAGAGCATTAACGCCTGGGGGTGTGGCTCGGATTCCTTCCCCCAGGAACAGTTTAGCAGTAAACTGTGCAGACATTAACAAGTGGCACATGCCCAATTGGAGCGAAAGCCACTATAATCCAAAATCTCTCTCTCTCTCTCTCTCTCTCTCTCTCTCTCTCTCTCTCTCTCTCTCTCTCTCTCTCAGAAGTAATGGATACCATAGGGATAGTGGAAGAGATGCTGGTAAGGTTAGAGTATGGTTCCTAAGCCCTCACCGATTAAAAATGAAAATCAATCATTTAAGGAGAGGGAAGGAAATATTGAGGAAGCTTATCAAGGAGGAAAAAGAAGAAAACGAGGATCTAGAGGAAAAGGAGCAAATTAGAAGATGGAATGATAAGCTTGAAAAAGAAGAAGAAAATGAAAAGAAGAAAAAAGAGAAGGAAGAGGAGAAGGTGGAGAAGAAGCAGGAAAATAGAAGAAAGAAGAAGACAAATGTAATGGAGAAGATGAAAAGTTGGCGGAGGAGAAGAAGTGAAGAGAGAAATTAGAAGAAGAAGAAAAAGAAGAAGAAGAAACCCAAAGGCCCTTTACAGGGCCACTCCATTGTCTCGAAAAGATGCATATTCTCTCTTGCCTAAAAATATTTTTAGTCCATTTGTTTGTGTGATAGATTTATATGGATAAATCTATGTATTAGACATGTCTCTAACCACGTCTCTGTGTCTATGTCTCTATTTGTCCCTTGAGTAGCGCGTATTCAGGTCAACCCCTTGCCACACTGTTCCGCCCGACTGAGATCAGCCACTTGCAACATTGTTGCCATTGTTTCACCAGTGTCAAGTACCGTGACGTCACCCCTGTTCAATTCCTATAGACCCTAGACAGTCCCAATCCCTTGTCACTATACATTCCCTATGTTAAATTCCCATTGACCCTAGACAGTTCCACCTACGTTAAAGTCCCATAGACCCCATAGGGCAAACTCACTATTTTAAAATTAAAGTCCCATCGACCCAATATCGTCCCCATTCACTACTCACATTTATTCATAACTTCCATGCCTTTGTTTTCCTAGTGTTGATCACAAGACGTACAAAAGCTGGGAAGGACAAAATGTTGAAAGACACAGATTTACAACTCGTGATTAAATATGTGGCTATTAGAAAGTCTCATAAGAAACCAACGAATTTATTGAACATTCAAAAAAAGAAAACAAACACATACAAATCCTAAATACATGCTTAAAGAAAAACTCAACTGTGGAACTGTAGTGTGACACAAACTTCAAACATTTTGATCTAATGCTATATATAGGGCCAATTTTTGTGATTTCAATTTACTGTACCGACAACTGTTACAGAAATGTGTTGCGAAATCGAGCATCTGTAAGAAAAGTAAATCAAAGCAATCAAGCTCTTTCCGATTTTGGTCCAAAAAGCAGAATGTGAGATCTTTCAATATTGTGCATTGATCAAACAGCATATATTTCTCTGTGCCAAAAACTCATTTTAGACATGTGTAATGGCTGAAACACATATTTTTAAACAAAATGACAAATTTTCCATCATATAAGTACTTAATTCAAGGTCCATATTTTCAAACTACTAGATAATTAATTCAGTCAGGAGTGTCTCAGTAATCGTTACAAAATCTAAACGTAGAATCGTATGTCATATCAATCTCATTTTGAGACTGGAGGCATGGAAAAGAGTTGTGACTGCAAAGATTTGCATTCGCGTCTCAGTAATGATTCTTAAAGTTTCCTGAAATTTAAAATGCGATCGCCGATTCTTTCCTGATACCGGTACTGCATAATCAGCACAGGTCTACTGTTTGCTATCAGTGGTTTACTTGAGTTTTGGTGTTATTACTCAGTGACCAGTGCTTCATTTTTATTTTTTTTTGCAGCCTAATGTTTTAGCAATATATGTATAAACATGTCATTGACTAAGAAGTGAATAGATATGTGTATTGTAGAAAAGCTGTCATAAAAGGACAACTACAGGTACTTCTTCTTCTTCTTCTTCTTATTATTATTATTATTATTATTACTGAACAATCTTTTAAAGCGGTCCTTTTAAACCCGGATCTTTTCCGTCCTGGTCCTTTCGGACCCGTTACCGGCCTTTATGGACCGGGCCTTTTTAACCCTTGCAGCTCACTCATGCTAATGGAAAGTGTCACACAAGTTTACACACATGTATTTAATCTATCTCAGATCAACAAATAAATCATAATCGATCATTTTCCTTTTCTGATGGTGTCTTTTTGTCAGACAGCTGTCTGTTAGTTGGCCACCCCTGATTAAAAACATATCCATATTCTATGTTTATCTGAGTTTACATCATCACGGTTCACGGGTTCACTTTAGCGTAAATACAACACTATTAATCTTGTCTATACGACTGTAAAACCGCTGTTAACTTTCACGTAGGATTTTTTTTATTAGCCATTACCCGATAAGCCAATGCAGTATTCAGCAACAATTGTGACTTATTTGACTATTTAACTTACCATATTTCCTTCACTAAAGATAGTTAACAGAAGTAAATGTCACATGTTCTCCAGCGAGCTCTCATTTCTTTTACCATATTTCCTTAGCTAAAACTAGCTAGCAGTAACTGTCACATGTTCTGGAGCAAGTGCCCATTTCTTCAAACAACCAACGAGAAAGCGCTCAAAATGTACTAGCTCATAGCCATTCAATGCGTCAAGCGGAAGATGAAAGGAACCGCTATAACCTGTTGGCATGACAAAAAGAGAAACATTCTTGTCTTGTTTCCGTAAGAGTTTCCCCTGAGGGGGTGGAAGTATTGACTTGATAACATGGTCCAGTAAAGAGGAAGAAACGTATGGAGTAGTGTGACCTCTTCCCGACATAAATCACCAAACTCTCAACTACATAATAATTTGAGGGATCATCCGGGCATCCTGCTATACGTACCCAGAGGGACAATTCAATGATCACATGTTTGTCGCTGGAAAATATGTATAATTCCATTTGAAAGTTTAACACAATCGTTTTTAATAATATATTAGCGTTGCACAACTTAGCGTTCGCACTGAGTAAACGGGTTGCCCGGTATTAATGTTTTAGTTATCCCTGGCTACACGGCAATAGAATTTTCTGCTCCTGTTATTTAATCTGCCTGAGGTCGCATTGGGCCCCTGCAAGATTTGCCATACTTTCATTCGCCCAGTCTTAAAATTTAATTCTGAATGTTGAATAACTGCCCCTATTCTAGTTCATAGAATTCTCACTTCAATCGCCCCTACGCTAGTTCATGGAATTCTCTTCTCAATCGATCCTATCCTAGTTCATGGAATTCACTTTTCAATTGCCCATGTCCTAGTTCATGGAATTCTCATTTCAATCGCCTATACATTAGTTCATAGGATTCTCATTTTAATCGCCCTACCCTAGTTCATGGAATTCTCATTTCAATCGCCCATGCCCCAATTCATGGAATTCTCATTTCATTCACCCCTACCCTAGTTCGCGGAATTCTCATTTAATCACCCTTACCTTACCTCGTGTAATTCTCATTTCATATTTGCTTCAACAATTGATGTACAAACAATCAGTTCATGTATTGTTCTTTTGTTTTTGTTTTTTAATTGTTTTGTTTGGGGTGCGATGCGTTTATGGGATTGCAATCTTGCCCGTTAAAATTATAACCAGATCGTTGCAATTCGTTTCATGGATTTCACATGATACTTTGTTTTATATCATGAACGACCAAAATATGTTCGGGATATCCTATACTTCGAAGTGAAGGGATAGTTGCTGTTTTTCCTTGAAAGTTATCATTCCAAGAATGTAACCATTTGTCCTTGAAAGTTATCATTCCTAGAACGTTACCGTTTGTCCTTGAAAGTTATCATTCCTTGAAAGTAAACTTTTTGTGCTTGAAAGCTATCATTCCAAGAACGTAAATTTTTCTTCCTTGAAAGTTATCATTCCAAGAACGTAACCTTTTTTCTATGAAAGTTATCATTCCAAGAACGTAACCTTTCATCCATGAGTCATCATTCCAGAACGTAACATTTTTTCCATGAAAGTTATAGTTCCTGGAACGTAATCTTTTGTTCACGAAAGCATGTATCTAAATGTACACATAATGTTATAGATTTAAGTCTGAGATAAGATTATAATATTCTTTCTTTTCTTTCACAGTTTAATGTCATTTTGCTTTGAACAAGAAATATCTCAGACACCAAACTAACCGACATTAATGACATTTATAGATCTCAGTTGTAAACTTGCCGTCGTACATTTGTTTGCCAATACATACTGAGCCTCAGATCCCAATACAATTGCAAAGTCAAGGCAACGTAGACGGTGTCTGCTTTTATAACAATTACACAGGACGAGTCGCTAACATATATATAGACCCTGCTGGTTGCGTGTGTTAAGTGCACGATGCACATAGGCGCCTTTTCATTTCCTGTTCGTTTTATTCGCAATTTATTTGAAAAAAATTTTGGAAAGGCGCCCGGAAAGGCGCCAAACATTTATCGCACACACAAGAAAAACACCACGCGCCGGGCCTATATATATATATATATATATATATATATGTATATGTATGTATGTATGTATATATATATATATATATATATATATATATATATATATATATATATATATATATATATATATATGTATAAAGAAAGAAAGGTCAGTGCTTTATAGGCTTTGTTCTTAAATAATTGTTTCTTCTTTAAGAGTTTCATGTCATAAATCAGTCGTAATGTTACTTGTTCGATTACCAGTATTCCTAAACATTGCAAAATTTAATTTAATTGGAAAGGATAACAAGAATTAAAGGAATGTTTGGTTTAAAGTATAATGACCCCAACCATGCCTATCAAAACAAAAAATAATTTTTCACCTGAAGATAATAAACTAAATATTTATTTCCAATTCCAATGGAGTATTACAGAAAACAAGACGTTAGCTTTAGTCGGTAAACCTAAATATCGCAGGATTTTAACATGAGTATGGGGGAGGGGCGTGCATACCATGACTGGTGGGGAAAAAAGTATTACCTTGTATCATAAGAACCACTTGTGTGATAATAATTTCTGTCCTCCTAATATTTATATTTTCAGATTTGAACTGTCTCAATTCATTGCAATAATAAGTACGACCAAATGGACGACAATAGCAATGTTATTGAATTACCAATTTATAGACTAAATGGTTGACCTACGCCATTCGGGTGATCTCTTTCAGCAAATATTTGCTTTCCTAAGAAATTCCTTCCTGTTCCTACACATTGCAAATCTAATTTAGTTCGGTATGCTTAAATAGACTGAAATGGAAGTCTTTTGTTTTCCCGTTGACCATACAATGACCTAATTAATAGGCTGCAATGGAAGTCTTTTGTTTTCCTGTTGACCATACAATGACCTAGTTAATAGGCTGAAATGGAAGTCTTTTGTTTTCCTGTTGACCATACAATGACCTAGTTAATAGGCTGAAATCGAAGTCTTTTGTTTTCTTGTTGACCATACAATGACCTAATTAATAGGCTGCAATGAAATTCGTTTGTTTTCCTGTTTACAATACAATGACCTAGTTAAGAGGCCTCAATGGAAGTCGCAGTGTCATATTGGCAACACAGCGACATGGGCAACAGACGGATCAATTGCATATTTCTTCATATTTTGTATTCGCTTTGTGTCTTAGGGTTGCAAGTATGCACACATTTGAATAGAACTGAAAACCGGCATCATACTTAAAATGCTCACTTTTAAAATGAATTGGGAACCAGGATCAGATTTGAATTACGCACATTTTGAGATAAATTGAGAACCAGAATCGGCTTTACAAAAAGCAAATGAATAAACGAATCAGCAGTCATACTGACAAAAAACAGACCGACAAGCTTAGGACTGGCAGGATGATATAAATAGGTCATTGTTAGTTAATTATTGAACTTACGGTACGTTTGTACTAAGTATGCTGTGGAATTATTGAATTCACGGGAATTTTGTACCACTTATACTATGGAATTATTGAATTGATAGGAACGTTGTACTGATTATGATGTGGAATTATTGAATTCACAGGAACTTTGTACCACTTATACTGTGGAATTATTGAATTGATAGGAACGTTGTACTGATTATGATGTGGAATTATTGAATTCACAGGAACTTTGTACTCTTTGTGCTGTGGAATTATTGAATTCACAGTAACCTTGTTCTGAGTATGCTGTGGAATTATTGAATTGATAGGAACGTTGTACTCTTTGTGCTGTGGAATTATTGAATTCACAGGAACCTTGTTCTGAGTATGCTGTGCAATTACTGAATTCACAGGAACCTTGTTCTGAGTATGCTGTGGAATTATTGAATTCACAGGAACCTTGTTCTGAGTATGCTGTGAAATTATTGAATTCACAGGAACCTTGTTCTGAGTATGCTGTGGAATTATTGAATTCACAGGAACTTTCTACTGATTATGCTGACTATTGAATTCGCAGTAAGTTTATATTGATAGGTCTAATGCTGATCAACACAGGGACGCAGTACGACCAACCACTAAGACAGAAGTTCGATCTTTCTTGGAATTGGCAGGGCATTACCGCAGATATGTTGCTAACTTTCTCCAGTACTTAAGAATATTTATTTAAACGCATCGTCTGTAATGGATATCAGTTCCCGCTTGAACGATATATCTTTATATAATAAATTACATCAGTTACCGCATGTATGATGTATCTTCATATAACAAATTATATCAGTTACCGCATGTATGATGTATCTTCATATAACAAATTATATCAGTTACGGCATGTATGATGTACCTTCATATATAAATGACATCATTTACCATGTATGATGTATCTTTATATAATAAATTATATCAGTTACTGTGTATGATGCATCTTTATACAATAAATGATATCAGTTACCGCGTGTATGATGAATCTTTATATAATAAATTATATCAGTTACCGCGTGTATGGTGAATCTTTATATAATAAAGATACAATATAATAAATTATATCAGTTACCGCGTATATGATGTATCTTTATACAATAAATGATATCAGATACTGTGTATGATGTATCTTTATACAATAAATGATATCAGATACTGTGTGCAATGTATTTTACATAATAACTAATATCATTTACCGTGAATGATACATCTTTATATGATAAATGATATCATATTTACCGTGTATGAGGCTTCTTTACATAATAAACGATATCTATAAATTAAAATGAATAAATTATGTTACTTTCTTCTGATTGCGAACCTAAATAAAAAGGGCGCAACCTACAGTTATTTAGTGAACACTTAAAGTAAGTCACATTAACAGTATCCTTAAATATGACATTTATTGCTTTCAACAAACTGTGTAAAGTACGCCTATGATTAATTAGCCTGGAAGATAATTACTCATAGCCAATTTTTATTTCCCTTAATTCAAAACCTGCACATTAAACACGCACTCTTCTATTTGAAGGATCTAAATTATGTTTTCAAAACAATAGGAGAGACTTGCCATTTTTCTATCCTACAGTTTCGTTCTCAAAAGATTTTTTTTGCTAAAATCTTACGTTCATCATCAGCCAATCCTGGCCAGCCAAACTCTGTATTCATGCGTCTGGACTGGTTCCTAAAGACACAGCACTGTAGCCCAGACAGGATTTAAAGCCACGCCCCTTTTGTCGGGAGTCCGGCACGGACAACCAATGCGCCACAGCCTTCATTAGTCCGACCTACAAGGGGGTACGTCAGGCCTAAGCGGTAAACCCGCGGGGAGTACGCTCAGATATTGAGTTTTCTAATTTGAATAGAGCTTAAAAAAAAAAAAAAAAAAAAAAAAAAAAAAAAAATAATGATCGATTGTTACTTTAAGAGTTTTATTAGACTGACTATTTCTTGTTTTACATTGATGCTATTCTCATTCGGACTGGGAGAAAACGGCAATATCAACTGGAATGTTTCAATATTTAAATTCAAGTTCAAGAAAACAAATCGTACAAGGGGGTTAGCGGTTGTCTTCATTTAAATTTCTTATTGATTTATAATGTCACTCGAGTGAAAAACAGTGCATGTTAAAGAACAAAGTTCATAAGGAAGGACAATGAGCCTGGTGGGGTTTTTTTTTTTTTTGAAAACCTAACTAAAGTCAGTAATTTTGGATATCTACTTTATTTTACACATCGAAGAGATTTTTCACATCTGTAATTCAATCTTCTACAAAGCAGATGACTGGAACAGCAACCAAAATATACATTTATGGAATTGAAAAGACTCACTGAAACAAAATACCATATGGTGATAGATCAGACTGAACACATATTTTTCATTTTTTTAGAGGTTTTTCAGAATGTTAATTTAGCAACGCCATTCTAATATGGCATCGTCATTAAGCAGGGGATGTTTGACTGAAAAATAAAATTGTGTGTTCGGTTCTGAGCTAGTAATATTGAAGCACGGGTCAAGACAAGAAAACTTATTTCTTTATAGAAAAATTGCTTTTAGAATATAGATTTTTTTTCTTTAATAGATAATACGAAATCAGTTGCCTGAAACCAAACTGAGTACATGTTACGTCATTAAAACATTACGCTGCATTATATTTATAAAATATAAGTCCTGAGACTACCTATCCCGACATACCTTTTTTCTTGCAGAGTTTGACATCTTTATTAATACGTATTTGGTGATATGGACTCTTCTGTGAATATCAATACCATTTAATAAGGTAACAATAGGAAGACCGTTTTAGTCATTTATGTAATTACGGGACAGTACCAAGTCTTTCAGACGTCTGTTTTGAAACTGGGCAAAGTGTTCAGCCTGTACGAGATATGATTTAATTAAGTCAAGTACCATTGTTACCTCGAAGAACCGGTCTGCACAATGTCAGTTCACAGTCTGCCCTAAAGGATCAGATTATGCACCAATAAAAATGATAAAGGTGCCATAATGGGGTCCAAAGGTTATGGGAAATCCATGTCGTTTCTGTGGGATGTTGCAGGTTGCAGGCGTTATTGAGAGAGAGAGAGAGAGAGAGAGAGAGAGAGAGAGAGAGAGAGAGAGAGAGAGAGAGAGAAGTTACATCATTGTGTTTATAAATGAATGTACAAATATCTATTGAAACATTTTATTATACTCATACTCCAACGTTCCGCCGTGTTAATGTTTCTGTTACTGAAGTCACGTGTTGATGTTTCTATTCCTGAAGTCAGTATGTGGCAAAATCATACTCAAGTTTAAAAACATTGATTGATTAAGGCAAACTGACGTTTTTAGAAATATCTATATTTTTTTTAGCTACAAAACTATTGAATGAATCATAAAAATTCAAAAATATTGAACGCATATTCAAATTCAAACTGTTGAATGTACCATAAAAATTCAAACTTCAAATGAATGCACATACAAATTCAAACTACTGAATACACATTCAAATTCAAACTATTGAATGCAAAATACAAATTCAAAATTCAAACAATTTACTGTAGATCCAAATTCAAAATTAAAATTATTGACTGCACCATAAAAATTTAAACTATTGAATGTACCATTAATTCAAAGTTCAAATTACTGGATGTACCATAAAAATTCGAACTATACAAATTGAAACTATTCAATGCACATAAACATTCAAACTATTGAATGTACCTTAAAAATTTTAATTATTGAATGCACATATAAATTCATGCTATTGAATGCACATACAAATTCAAACTATTGAATGTACCTTAAAAATAAAAAATTGAAACCATTGAATGTACCGTAAAAATTCAAACTATTAAACGAATATACAAATTCATACTATTGAATGCACAAGCAGGTCATATTATAAAATAAACCATAAAAATTATGCACATACAAATTCATACTATTGAATGGACATACAAATTCAAACTATTGAATATACCAATACACATTCAAACTATTGAATGTATCATATAAATTCATACTATTGAATGCACATACAAATTCAAACTATTGAATGTACCATACAAATTCATACTATTGAATGCACATACAAATTCAAACTATTGAATATACCATACAAATTCAAACTATTGAATATACCAATACAAATTCAAACTATTGAATATACCATACAAATTCATACTATTGAATATACCAATACAAATTCAAACTATTGAATATACCAATACTAATTCAAACTATTGAATGTACCATAATAATTCATACTATTGAATGCACATACAGATTCAAACTATTGAATATACCATACAAATTCAAACTATTGAATATACCAATACTAATTCAAACTATTGAATATACCATACAAATTCATACTATTGAATATACCATACAAATTCAAACTATTGAATATACCAATACTAATTCAAACTATTGAATGCACATACAGATTCAAACTATTGAATATACCATACAAATTCAAACTATTGAATATACCAATACAAATTCAAACTATTGAATATACCAATACTAATTCAAACTATTGAATGTACCATAATAATTCATACTATTGAATGCACATACAGATTCATACTATTGAATATACCATACATATTCAAACTATTGAATGTACCATAAAAATTCAAACTATTGAAGGTATAATAAAAATTCATACTATTGAATGCACGTACAAATTCAGACTATTGAAGGTATCATAAAAATTCAAACTATTGAATGTATCATAAAAATTCAAACTATTGAATGTACCATACAAATTTAAACTATTGCAATTGCAGTCTCAGTATTGGTCAAGACGCGGTTGCAAGCATAAAGCAACGTATTGCAGCACGCAAAGGGTCTCGCTACCGAGGGAATCAAGCATAAAGCAAGGTATTGCTACACGCAAAGGGTCTCGCTACCGAGGGCATCTAGCATATGGGTGAGCGTATCTCGATAGTCTACGTTTTCTCCTGTTTCCAATGCACATATGTAACATGAAGAAAAAAAACATCGTAAAAGGATATTTTTGCTAATAGAAAAGTAAACTTATCACCTAATGGAAAGTTTTCAGACAGATTTGGTGTGTCATGTGGGTGTAATCTTGACACCTAATGGAAAGGGTTCAGACAGATTTGTTGTGTTATGTTGGTGTAATCTTGTCACCTAATGGAAAGGGTTCAGACAGATTTGGTGTGTTATGTTGGTGTAATCTTATCACCACATGGAAAGGGTTCAAACAGATTTGGTGTGTTATATTGGTGTAATCCTATCACCACAAGGAAAGGGTTCAGACAGATTTAGTGTGTTATACTGGTGTAATCTTGTCACCTAATGGAAAGGGTTCAGACAGATTTGATGTGTTATGTGGGTGTAATCTTGTCACCTAATGGAAAGGGTTCAGATTTGGTGTGTTATGAACATAAGATACTGAAACAGTTTCTAAAGATGTTTGAAGCCAATATGGGAAATCTGGGTTATTTCATGTTTGGCATACTTTGGTATTCTAAGGTCATTCTTGAGGTCTGCCGCATGGTCAGTCAAACTCTCAAATTGATCCAATTTTCTTCTGCCCACAGGGTATCTTATGATAGGCAGGAAAGCTTTTTTTCATGCAGATCTTTTCGAAAACAAATTATTCCTGTTTTAAAGCGAAATAGCCTGTCATTGTCAACCCTTGTTGGGGGTGGGGTGGGGGGTCTAGGAGTGTGTGATGAGTCGACCAAATTATTTGGACTGACAAGTCAACAGCAACAAGAATTAAATTTGATGTTGGAATATAGTGGTTAATTGAGGTGATAATTCCCTCGTGCATGTATCTATAAGTTTTGTCAGTAAGGGCAAATAGATAGAAAACAAAACAATTTTGCTAATAACAATCCGAAGGAATTTAATGTTTAATGGGAGATGAAAGAAAATATATCTTAAACTTTCTATTGCCATTGAATCTTCATGGAATTATGCTAGTGAAGTGTGGGTATTTTTGACACAAATTGTATCGAGCTTGTACATTTGAATTTTAGTACGTGCTAACGTAATGTTAAATTAACTAAAATGTCTGGTACGGTGTGATGATAGCTGGTACTTAGCACTAAGGTAATGACTCATATAATGTGTTATAATATATTGGGATGTAAGGGTGCGAATTTCTGTCGATCTATAAAGAACACATTAATTTGGGCAGGTAAACGATTAATTAGATTTATGGGGACCGGTGCGTGTTAAATCGCCATACTGCAAGGATTTTTAATGGCTGTGTCGTGAGAGGAAGTGATTCTTAATTAAGCATTCGTTTATTTAACAGTCAGACAGACTGGAAGGCAAGGGTTAACTTCGATCTTTGTATCGAAAATGTCAGTGTTGATATTTTCCAGGATCAATTATTTGGAAATCTAGAGGTCATAAAAGTTATAAAAGGCGGGAGATATATTTAATAGCGCCTAGTTATAAAGGCGGGAGATATATATAATCCGGATTGGTTACGCTAAATAAGGGGCGTGGTTCCCACACGAAATTTCTTGGTTTTAATACGTCCCATCGCAAAATTTAGTCCGTCTACGTTTTTCTGCAAGAGAAAACAAATGTAGGAGACTCCGAGTTTGAATTTAGAAGGAATTATCTCGTTAAACAATTATCCAAGGGACCGGATGTCTGGAAAGTCGACGGACAATTTTGGCGATAGAAGCCAGCAAAAGCTTGAAAGCACAAGGTATTTGCGTCAATCTCATGTAATCCGTTGATACCAATATCATGATTTGCTTGATTTATTTGCTTATATTTGCATGAATTTATTTGTTTAAATTCGTAGGTCAGTTTTCTTGGTATGAGTACAACTGTGTTGAGTTCATCTATCTGAATCCGTACGATGATCTTCTTTATATAAGTCTGACGAATTGTTTGAATTTGTCGTCTTGATTATTGTAGGTATTCTAAGAATTTCATGTCTTACCTTAGTTGATATGAGTTACGAGAATCCGTGTGAATTCACCGACCTTAGATGATTTCACGTACGATAAAGGCTTGAGTGCATATTGACTGAAATTAACGTTGTTAAGCCATGAAGTGAGATTTCATGTATGCTAAAGACTTGAATGTGTGTATTCGCTGGAAATAACGTAGTTAAGCCATGAAATGAATTTCATTCATTCATTTGCGTAATTGAGACGAGAACGGGACTGTTATGTCTCGTGTGATGATAATGTGAGTCAGGTTGAAATAGCCGTTAGGAAGTACATTAATCTTAAGAAACTACGTTTGTTTATGGTCTGCCATGTTTGGCTTGACCAGATAGCCTTTGGTATCTGTTTGAATTCCGATAGGACGATATCTGACATAACGAGAGGGGAGTAATGATCTATTCCCAGTAGGATATCTGAAAGGAAATTTAGGTTGCTTCTCTGTTTATTTTGGAAGGGGAAATAGCTCCACTGACGTATCCACGCACGTACCTACTTATCCAAGTAACTACGTATCTACGTACTTACGTATCCACCTACCCACACAAAGTTCGAGGGCCAAAAGAGGCGAGACAATAGAGAGTTTGGAGAAGAAAAAGGTGGAAAGGACCAAGAAGAACAGCCACAGTGAAGTTGGAATGAACCGGAAATAAGCAGGTTATGAAGTTGTACAAGGCAATGACTTCGATTGTTTACTCGATTCTATGATGAACCCATTCTATCATTTAAAACAGATCGGCTATTTATATAAGTATATTTGTGTTTGAAATTCGGTGAATGATTTATTTCAGAAAGAAGTGTATCTTCCTAATGTAATGCATTATCACGGATGTTTATGTAATTGATTAAATTGTTATTTTTCATGTACGGGGGCTCGAGTCATTCTGTTTTATATATCTGCTCAGATCTCTATCTATTCCGCCTATAGGTTTCACACTTTATATTAATATTTACTCGATCCGGGCAATAACACCAAAGGCGATCACCCTCTAGATAACGATAACCCAATAAAGCGGAGACCTTGTAAAAAGGTACAATCCGTCAATCAACCCACCACCAACCAACACCCCCAACATGGGACATGGAGCTAATAAGCCACAAAATAGTACTGTATAAGGACAGACGAGGTAGTAAACTGTATAAAGATTACCGTATAGGGATAGTTGGAAGTATGCCATATAATATTATCGTATATGGATAGATGATAGTAAGCAACATAGCGACATACTATTACCGCATAGGGACAGATGGTGGTAAGTAGTACGGTAATTTGAAATTAACTACAATACCTTCTATTGTACAAAGTCTGATGGCAGTAGCTACCGTATATGGACAGATGTAGTACGCTGCATAACATTACCAGAATTCTTACAATTTTAAAGTATTTGTCAGGAATCGAGAATTCTCAGAATATCAGTTTCTACAATTTCTATTGCATTAAGATAGTAATGAGAGATAAATTTGTTCAAGATTCGACTTTTGTATTGAAGCATTCTCAACAGAAGTATATCTTTCAAAGTTTGTGTGTGTGATTATATATATATATATATATATATATATATATATATA
>JAECUM010022881.1:0-29989 GCA_016617855.1 Megalonaias nervosa | reverse complement strand
TATATATATATATATATATATATATATATATATATAGAGAGAGAGAGAGAGAGAGAGAGAGAGAGAGAGAGAGAGAGAGAGGGAGAGAGAGAGATGAAGTCTGGTGGCCGATTGCTAACGCATTGGATTCTCATGCCCGAGGTCCTGGGTTCAATTCTCGTGACCGGCACATTGTCGGTGAAGGCGATTTTGATGCCAAAAAAATTCTCTTATTTAGTGGGGCGTCGCCAGCCCTTCTAAGTTTCAATAGAAAATTTGTACACTTTCCCACCATGTCAACACGTGGTGGGTGCACTTTTGCACTCCCCGGGTTGATTATGGGGGAGGGTGAGCAAATTTCTATTGAAACGTAGAGAAGGCATGTTTGTGTTGTCCTTAAGATAAGTTTATATGTACCTGTGCTGTCCTAGAATTAAGTTTATATGTAACTGTGCTGTCCTAGGATAAGTTCTAAGAATTAAGTTTATATGTAACCTCTGATCCTGCTAGGATGTCCTCTGGCAACCTAGGGGGGTCACATGGGATTAAACTGTGCTGTCCTAGGATAAGTTTATATGTAACCTCTGATGCTGCTAGGATGTTGTTTGACAACCTAGGGGATTACATGGGGTTAAACTGTGCTGTCCGTAATTAGGATATAATCATATGTACATAATCATAATCATATATATAAAATCATCTTCAAACAGTCCTCTCTGAGGACCATTATTTTTATTGTTTTAAACAAATATTTATAGCTTTAGAAATATCATTATCAAATAAAATATCAACCATATTGTCAATAAATGTCATTGGGTCATCTGCCGGGGGTCCCGGAGAGTGGAACCTTGTTTATGTAATTTTTAGTTTAGAAATGTTATTGTCAAATAAAACATCAACCATGTTGTCGATGAACAACATTGGATCAGTTGTCCAACCTGCTATTCGCTCATCGTTTTCGCTAGCAAACAACCATACTGATCCGTACTTACTCGATAAATGATAACCAACTTTTGTAATACAATCGCTTATTATATTAGGTGCTATCCCAGTATATCTTGAGGCTGATTTGATTGAATTAAATCTTTAAAAAACTCTGTTTGTTAGATTAAATCCAACGCTACAAATTGGCTCTTTGTAATAGGACATTATATATAATATTTCATTGTTTAATATGAAATAAATCTAGAGGTCTGGGATCATCTTTCCAATTTTTGGTAGGGGTGGGTGGTGGGGTGGGGGTTTCTGGTCTAGAATCCTCTTTTGGTTTAGGATCATCACCTTCATCTACTACTGCTCCATGTAATAGAGGACTGAGTCCCAGTGCTAGTCTGAAGACTCGCATCAGGATACAAACCATGTATGTGTAAAGTTTGTGACGAGCGGTTTCCATAGCCTGGATTAGCTTCTTCCCATGTACAATCGGGACTTAGAATAAATTACCAGCAATAATTGCAGAAGCTCCTGACTTGGTATCTCACAAGCAGGTGCTTTCCAAAATCACACTTTAATGAACTAGTCAGCTACAAGTAAGACCTAGTAATTCTCAGGGCTATGCCGGTTGAGGTTTCATATCTCATAGCCGCTACGGTGGCCGGATTGGTCTGAGTATGAAGGAACGAAAACGTACACTGACACTCTTTTACTTATTTCTGCCTTTCCTGTCACTACTCTTCTGATTGTCCTATCACTTCCGTCTTTTCTTTATCTTTGACCACGCACCACCCGTTGCTTAATAGTCAAGTGTGACTGCGTCAACGTATTTATAGACATAAACATAGACATATCTAAAGGTACACGTGATGATGCATACTGGAGACAAGCCATTTTTCTGTGAAGTATGCGAGAAACCGTTTAGTCGGAATGGAACTCTTAAGAGGCACATGAGGATACATACTGGAGAAAAAACATTTAAGTGTGAAGAATGTGAGAAATGGTTTTGTCAGAGTGGAAGTTTGAAGAAGCATATGAGGATACACACGGGAGAAAAACCATTTAAGTGTGAAGTATGTGATCAGAAGTTTAGTGAGAGTGGAAGTTTGAAAATGCACATGAGGATGCATACTGGAGAAAAACCATTTAAGTGTGAAGTATGTGGTCATATGTTCAGTTGTAATGGAAATCTGAAGAATCACATGATGATACATACTGGAGAAAAACCATTTAAGTGTGTAGTATGTAATCGAATGTTTAGTCAAGATAGAATCCTGAAGAGGCACATGAGGGTACATACTGGAGAAAAACCATTTAAGTGTGAAGTATGTCATCAGAAGTTTAGTGACAGTGGAATTTTGAAAATGCACATGCGGATTCATACTGGAGAAAAACCATTTAAGTGTGAAGTATGTGATCAAATGTTTAGTTGTAGTGGAAGTCTGAAGAGGCACATGATGACACATACTGGAGAAAAACCATTTCAGTGTGAAGTATGCGAGAAATGGTTTACTCGGATTGGAACTCTGAAGAGGCACACTGAGATTCATACTGGAGAAAAAACATTTAAGTGTGAAGTATGTGAGAAATGGTTTAGTCAGAGTGGAACTCTGAGAATGCACATGAGGATACATTCTGGAGAAAAGCCATTTAAGTGTGAAGTATGTAATCATATGTTTAGTAAACATGGAATTTTGAAAATCCACATGAGGATGCATAGTGGAGAAAAACCATTTAAGTGTGAAGTGTGTAATCATATGTTCACTTGTAGTGGAAATCTGAAGAATCACATGAGGATACATACTGGAGAAAAACCATTTAAATGTGAAGTATGTCATCGTATGTTCACTGAAGGTGGAGCTCTGAAGAGGCACATGAGGATACATACTGGAGAAAAACCATTTAAGTGTTTAGTGTGTAATCAGATGTTTTGTGAAGGCAGATCTCTCAAGACGCATATGAGGATACATATTGGAGATAAACCATTTAAGTGTGAAGTATACACTGAAATGTTATGTGAGAATTGAAGTCTTTAGGTGCACATAAGGGTACATAATTTAGAAAGACCATCGAAGTGTGGAGTATGTGATGCAAGCTTTGCATCCTGTGCAAGTCTAAGAAAGCACGTGAGGATACATACTGGAGAAATCATTTAGTTGTGAAGTGTGTGATCAAATGTTAAGCCAGACTGGAATTTTTTAGATGTACAGGAACATGTCAAACTCTCCTCATGGAGAAGTTGCCCCAGTGTGGTTGGAGAAGTCGCCTCAGATTGTGTGGAAAGAGAGATTTCTGATATATTGATTTCCACTGCAGGAAACATTGCATGTAGAATTCAAATTTGTTGTTGTTGTTGTTGTTGTAGGGTTTAACGCCATTTTTCAGCACAAGATAGGCTATATGTGGTGGCCAGTATAACTGGTGGAGGAAGAACCCTGGAAAACTCCAGGAAGAACCACCAAACCACGAGAAGCTACTGGCAGGCTTTCTCACCTACCCACGTTGGCCAAGCCTGAGACTCGAACCCATGCAGACAGAGGTGAGATGGCAGTGATCCGGAATGATGAGCACTTTAGACCACTCGGCCACTCGGGGCCCCCATTCAGATTTGTATGTAAGCTTAAATAATGTTGTGCCTCTTGGCTACATGCGATATGATGTTAATTTATATCTGAATCAATTTTTTTATTTGTTATGAATTTTTAATGGTGCTCAAGACATGCTATTGATATGGTGCTGTTTTACTACATTTTATTTGCAATCCAGATGGGTGTGTGTGTGTGAGTGTGTGTGTGAATATATCATGCACATTTGTTTCACTGAATTTGACAGTACATATGTTACAGATCATATATTTATAGCTGTGCATGACAGCCTAATTTATATGCTTATAAATTTAATTCTAGACAAACAGATGAAGTGAAGACTTCAGAAAATCCCCACATATTTCATTTCAGTTATTCTAACCCAGCTTTGTTTCTATTATAAACAGTATTTAGTGATCTAAGTTAGACCCAGCTTTGTTTCTATTATAAACGGTATTTAGTGATTTAATTTAGATCTTGCTAAAAATAAGAGGCAGAGATTAAATTCCAGTGAATATAATGGGGGTGATTTAAAATAAATAGGTAAATAAACAGTTACAATGAAAGGTCTGCATTTGATGGATGGAGACAATACTTATGAGGGAAATTAGGAAGCTATAAAATAATGTGATATATGTTGCATTAAATGGGGCCACACTGAATTTCTTACTATCTGGGACACAGACAGTTGTCTAATTTTTAGTAACTTTTAGACAAACAAATCTAACATAAAGCCACAAATGGCTAGAGTGTTAAACAGCATCAACAACAGCCAACAGTGATCATCTGATCAGTAATAATGGTCCAACACATACAAGACCGAAATAAATAATTGCTATGGAAAAGAAGGGGTGGTTCGGGTATATTTGAATTTCAGAGTGAATAAGTCCTAAATGAACTGGATTGTATATTAAAGAAATACTACAAGGAAATTACAATTAAATCTCCATCCACCATCATAAATTTTTAGACTTGAGTATGGATGACTCAGTTTACTATTGTTTTTGCTGACCATACCATCCCATTTGTTTGTAACCCCTACTGATTTTAAAAACAACAGGCCCCAAGGATATATTTCATTCACTGATTTATAAGTTTTAACCTGGTGTCACCAGGAGGGTCCCAAACACTGTCACCTTTTTGGCAGTTTCAGTCGAGTAGGAATTTCTTTAGTAACAATCTGCTATATTATTTGCTTAGGTGAATCTATGTTTTCAAGTAACAGATGTGATGCAGTTTGATAATCTATGTTTTCAAGTAACAAATGTGATGCAGTTTGATAATCTATGTTTTCAAGTAACAAATGTGATGCAGTTTGATAATCTATGTTTTCAAGTAACAGATGTGATGCAGTTTGATAATCTTTGTTTTCAAGTAACAGATGTGATGCAGTTTGATAATCTATGTTTTCAAGTAACAGATGTGATGCAGTTTGATAATCTATGTTTTCAAGTAACAAATGTGATGCAGTTTGATAATCTATGTTTTCAAGTAACAAATGTGATGCAGTTTGATAATCTATGTTTTCAAGTAACAGATGTGATGCAGTTTGATAATCTTTGTTTTCAAGTAACAGATGTGATGCAGTTTGATAATCTATGTTTTCAAGTAACAGATGTGATGCAGTTTGATAATCTATGTTTTCAAGTAACAGATGTGATGCAGTTTGATAATCAATGTTTACAAGTAACAGATGTGATGCAGTTTGATAATCTCAATAATAATGTACATTTGGAACTTGCATCTTTTTGAACACAGTTTTGGAAGAGGTCCTTCTCTTTATGTGTTAACTAGACATCGCAAATACTGGATGCAGACAACAGTTTCTACTGAAATGGACTATTCTAGAAAACACAGGCCAGTGAGCAGTCTGTTTGCTTGTTTGCATCAGGTTCTTCCATTTGGTTTGAAACATCAATTAGTTGACAGTGTTAGGGACCCCATGGCAACAGTCAGGTTACAAATTATAATCAGTGAATGAAATGACTAAGTTTTGTGTATTTTTTTTAATATACTTGATACTTTTCATTCTTGAAATCAGCCAGAGGATACAAACAATCAGGTGGATGTGCAAATACTTTAGTTGGCCTTGGATTTTCTTTTAGACAAGGATTTTGTTGTTGTGCCTCAACACAGTTATTGTTATTTTAATTCATATAATAGATGTAATTAATTCATATAATAGATGTAATTAATTCATATAATAGATGTAATTGATTCATATAATAGATGTAATTAATTCATATAATAGATGTAATTATTTCATATAATAGATGTAATTAATTCATATAATAGATGCAATTAATTCATATCATAGATATAATTATTTCATATAATAGATGTAATTATTTCATATAATAGATATAATTATTTCATATAATAGATGTAATTATTTCATATAATAGATATAATTAATTCATATAATAGATGTTCCATTTTTAAATCATCTGTCCCAAAAGGTTTAGTCACAGGAGAAATCTGAAGAAGAGTGTGAAGAGCTATCCTGGAGAGAAAAAAGCCATATAAATCTGATTAATCTGTCTGGCAATCTGTGAATACTTCTGTAAATAGGAGTTTGTGGGCACAACTCCCAGTTTACACAGCTTCAAGTTTTGGTCAATTTGTTTTTTAACACTACATATTTGGAGTTTTTATGTAAAAATTCAGTGTGGTTTACTTAAAAATACATATGTGAAATTTTTATGCTAAAATGTATGTGGCAATTTTTTGTGAATATAGATGTTAGAAATGGTTGTAAACAATGTGTGGAACTTGGTGCATCAAATCCCATAACCAGATGTCTTGGACTATAAATTTTTTCAGTCAGACAAGTAAAATATTTCCAAGGTACTTCTCCAGTACAACTGCAATTTTGGTGGTACTCGAGGAGAAGAATGGCCTAAACTTGGTGCTAATTATAAGAACAGACTCAGGGAAAAGGACTTTATTTTGTTGATTGATGAAGCATTAACAGAAGAAGTTGTGGAATGTCATAATTCCAGTATATTACATTCCATTCTTGCTGATATAAGCACAGATGCCATCATATCAGAGCAAGAAATTGTGTATATAAGATACAGTGACAGTAGCAAAACTTGAAATTTAAGCCCTTTGAAGAAATAAATATTTTATACTTTCTTTCTTTTGGTTTTAATATTTATTGAAATAAATATATCTTGCCAAACCTAGGCAAGGGATTGAAAATTAGGATGTGTGAAGCTTCAGTTGAGACAAGTGAATTGTCTGAAGCCATTTGTCCTGGACTAGAGGTTGAAAAGAAATTTTGATCAGCACCATGTTAATTGTTGGAGAAACTATTTATTTGGAAATTTAGAGAAGTTATATATTTTGTTCAAATTTTAAGTAGAAATTGAATTGGAATTGAAACATTGATTACATGAAAAATGCCAGATAAAGGAAGTATAAGTGAAATCCTGATTGAAAAATGAGTTTGTTTTCAAAATCATTTTGATTACAAAGAAGCACTTTAATTCAAATATTTTATTGAAGTTTTAGACGTGTAATTGATATAGAAGGAAAATTATAGTTTATTTGAAGATAAATGGAGGCGCGTTTTTTATATAATTTATCTAAACACATAAAGTTGTTGTTTTTTGTGTTACACTGTATTATTATGTATTATAATTGGTTTTTATTTTCATTGTAAACACAACTATTTAAGTGCATTTAAAAGTTTATATATTCACTAATAAATTTACCAACTCCAACTCCAATACCATATAAATGATGATCACTAGGATAAATGCTTGTATCATGTAATGTACTATTATTTTTTCATCTCATCATATTTTCTGTTTTAAATTCTAAAACAAGACTATTGATGTCAGTATACAACAATTTAATATTAATTCCATATGTTATTTTTATTTTGTTATATCCATCTACGATGACATTACCAGGCAAATTGGGCAACGGCAAAGGGGGCAACTTAGCCACCAGAAAGTGTAAATTTCACCCTCTATTAGCAAAATGAAAATCGATTCATGCTGTGATATTTTTAAATGTAACCTGAATGAAAGTAGTTAATGGCTTTTAAGAGATTCTTTGAATTAGTTGAGTATTGAATGTTTACCACAGGAACAAAATTATTAAATATTAAACAGGTTTGAATCGATAATGTCATTCAATGTATATTTGTCATTTTATAAACCAACTTTGGGTAGGAAATAAGCAAAAGTACCAGATGGATTTTTTTCAGGATTAATATTGTCACTGAAATAATGACTTTGTGGATTAAAACTCCTCTAAAAAAAATTCTTTATATATATATATATATATATATATATATATATATATATATATATATATATATATATATATAGTATAAGGTATATATGGTGAAGATGAAATTCATGTGGAAAGGGAAGTTTTAAATGGTGAGGTTGCTTGCCACTATATATATATATACACACACACACACACCCCTAGCTACTTTTTACTATGCTGGTACTTCAATAGTTTCTGTCAGCAGTAAGGTATGTTACGTATAGGCTCGTACAAAAGTAACAAAAGAAAAGAGTTAAGTCAACAAGCTTTGTAAATTTAAAAAAATAATTTATTTCCCTAGAAAACAAGGTAAAAATATGAAATAGGACTTACGGTTTGTGAATATAATCCAAAAATTAATCCTTGAATTGAAAAATATAAGTCCTATCACTAAACAGTTCTAATTGAATCCAAGTTCGAATCTCGATGAAGTTTCAATATGGAAGGCGATGATGTCCTCTATAACCAGTTTGTGTTGATGTGTCAACAGTTCCTTGTTGAGTCACCAAGAATATAATTCCGGCTTTTGAATTCCAGATAATGTAGTTGTTGTTGTTGTTGTTGTTGTTATAGGGTTTAACGCCATTTTTCAGCACAAAATAGGCTATACATGGCGGCCAGTATTAATGGTGGAGGAAGAACCCTGGAAAACCCCGGGAAGAACCACCGACCCACGAGAAGCTACTGGCAGGGTTTCTCACGTAACCACGTTAGCCGAGCCTGGACTCGAACTCACGCAGACAGAGGTGAGATGGCAGTGATCCGTAACGATCAGTGCTTTAGACCACTCGGCCACTCGGGGCCCCCCCCCCCCCGATAATGTAGTAAATGTCTTTGTCCAAATATTTCATTGAAGAAGAGTATTTTCCAGGGTGAATAAATTATTTTAAATATGAAAATCAACTCCAATGGCAACAAGACAAATACCTTGAGCCCAAAGGTATATTTTTATGACTGATCAAATCCACTAGAAAACGTCTGTTTTAACCCACGATGTTAGATCGCATGGTGGCTTACGTGACGGGGCAACGTGATCACTAATTTTTTAACAGCACAGTAAAAAAAACTGCCATTTAGCACGTAGCCTAGAATAGCCCTATCTAAAAATCAGATTCCCACACTGGAAATAAATTTAAAAAATAAAACTGTTTACAACAGACTAACACGTGGTTGAACACGACCTTGGTAATGACCAGTCATTTTCACTCAATGTTTACAAAATCGGAACCAAGATCAAGAACTAGGTTAACTAAAAATATAACTGAGCAATAGACTGCGTGTTTATCAGGTCAAAACAAAAAACTGAATTTTCCGGAAAAAAAGTAAAATCTAGTGAATAAAGTTATTACAATAATATGTAATGAAATAAAAATAAAAGAGAATTTAAAACTAACACACAAGCAATTATATTACATATACGTAACAGGTATATATGGAATTTCTTGAGTAGTCTTCTTACTAGTATTAACGGCATGTGTTCATTTTACATGACAATATAATTTAATATCTTATAATCTCTTTTTTTCTTATCAAGCAGTTGTAATTTGTCAAAAATTAATTTTGAATATTGCAAATATAATTCATGTTACGATCTTTTAATCACATGTTTAACCCTTGTCATGTATGCAGTGGTGGTGGACAAATGGGGATGTTGGGAAAGAAATTCTGTAAACTGTATGTCGCAGAAACCCATCACATTAACAGTTTGAGCGAAACATGTTACTAGGAGTGAATACAGGATATACTCACTGACGTAATTTTAAGGAACAGCACGTGTTCCGGAAAGATACCCATTCATATTGATGTGTTTTGTCAATTTATAAAACAGTCAAGTAGAGACAGGAGTGTGGGAGTGTGTGACTCCGCCAGAAATGGCAAATGTAATTACGTAACTTGAATTCTTAACTTTTGAACCACTGAAGACAGTTTAGGTTTTTGTTTTTATAGTAACTGGTGAAAGAAATCAAATTTATACTTTAGGAAACACTTCATAAACTTCATGCGTGTGTGTGTGTGTGTGTTATAACGTCAATAAATAATATTTGTGTCTTTTCCGCAGTTTGTCTTCATTCTCTGAGTGGTTATTGTCTGTTCCAAGCATTCATCCTTCCCTATCTGAAGTATTTGACTAAGTGTAAGGGAGTTGGTGACACTTTTCTAGAAAAATTATGTTTTTTAGTAATTTAGCATCACATGTACATGTATTCCTTTGTAAGATTGTGAATCATCTTAAGCTGTTCTGGAGAGGAATTGTTTTAAGTTCGAATTTTATGTAATTCCTTAAGTTCACTAAATATTTTCTTGTTTGCTGAGTCAGTATGCTTTATGTTTACTGACCCTCTCTGATAAATATCATGATATCCCACTGAAAGTTTCCCTGCTTATAACTGTATATTCCCTAATTATCTCACCACTCTAATTAATGACAGTGCAACACAGGAATCAAGTAGTCCACAATGACAATTGAAACATAATCACATTTTCATGCTAAGCTTCTATCTATATCATATGTCTTACAGATATGATGTTTTCCTTTTGCTTCTGCTACCTTGATGACGTATAAGCATTATATGCATCGTATTGCTCCTACTTTTTGCGTTCTTTCTTGCACCGTCAGCGCTTGTATTCCTCATATCTTTTGGAAATGGTTGTGAACTTATCATCATCATCATTATTATTATTATTATTATTATATAACACAATTGTGTTAGAAATATAGACTGTTAATGGTAACACTCAAGCATTGTGCATCAGAAATCAACATAGCTTTATATCCTTGATAGCTATGTCTTTCAGCTTGATATTTGGTCCAGTCAGAGGCACAAGCCATATGATCAAGATTTCCCAGGTATTGATGAATATTACTTTTTTTTACGTTTAGGCTCGTACAATAATAACAAGAGAAAAGAGTGAAGACAACAAACTTTATATATTTTAACAAAATTTATTTCCCTAGAAAACAATGTAAAAATTGGAAAATAGGGCTTATGGTTTGTGAATATAATCCAAAATTTAATCCTAAGAATGAAAAATACAAGTCCTACCACTAAATAGTTCTATTAGAATCCAAGTTCGAATCTCGTCGACGTTCCAATATGGAAGGCGATGATGTCAGATGTGGTCCTTGTACAAATATCAACAATTCCTGAATTGAATCACAGTTTATGTTTCCGAATAATTCCAGAATAAATTTCCGCTGAATTTCTTTCTCCCAGAATTTTATAAAACAGTATACTTGTTTGGTGTTCTAGAGAATAAATTATTAAGTTGCAAAAACAAATGACCTTCAAAAACAATCTGGTTTCAACAATAAAATAACCTATCCGGCGTTCTAGGTATCAGGAATACAACTGACTGATAAGCGCTCGGGAAGAGTATTATATCTACCCTAATTATCATCCCGTTCTCGCGAGACAGACTACGAGGTCTCCTAACACTTGAAACACGCAATAAGAAAAATGCAATTCGTCACGTAGGAAGAACCCCTTTCTACTATCACTCTGAAACAAATTTAAAAATAACACATTGTTTATCCAGACTAGACGAAATGACCTTGGCAATAGCCAATCGTTTTAGCGTAGCGCTTACACTACCGCGGACCAAGGTAAACTAAAAATATTGCAAATGTAATACGTTTTACGTCTTAGATAAACAGAATTGCTGAAAAAGAATTTCGAATCCCTGCAATAATCATTACAATAAAATGTAATGAAACAAAAATTAAATAAAAAAGAATTTTAAAACTAACATACAAGCAATTTAATTACATATACGTAACACTTTGCATTCCCCACCCTTCTATTCTTCTCTATTCTTTCCTGATCTTTCTATTCGACTCATTATGTTCTTTCTGTCTGCCTTTAGAATTCCATGGTACTTGTTGCCTACATTGGCCCAAACTGCATCACAGGAGCCGTCAATCTCTGGTCACATAAGATGTTCTTGATCAATAAATACCCAAATTTTCCTTAAGTTGTTGCTCATGATCGCGGACTTTGTCGATTTGAAATCTCATCAGTAGTCAGTGGTGAGAACTCTTCCTGTCTGAAGCAGGGAAGTTATTCACCCTGACCACCTCCTAGCTTTGTATTCGTTGTTTACATGTATTCATCATTTATATATCTAACATATCCTGGACCACAGATCATATCCACGGCGTAGCTAAATATGCTCTTGTTCCACTGAGGAAATATATACAGTGAGTCAGGAGAATTAACTCGAAAAGCATAATCATATCTCCCTGCGAATTAACAGATTAATCACCCTTTATTAATCTCTTGCTGATTTTGTACCAGTAGGAACGATGCCTTTAATGTTTCAGGTTGCTACGTTGTGTTCGCTAGATCTATTCAAACAAACATTTCCATTTAATGTTGTTGTGGGTTGTGTTCGCTAGATCTATTCAAACAAACATTTCCATTTTAATGTTGTTGTGGGTTGTGCACAAAATTTACAACTCGCTAGAATTGACAATATACTATTCCCAAATGAACTGTTGAAGTAGAAAAGAACTAAAGTAAAATTGGATCGACTCCACCAAGAAACAAGAAGGATATTTCATTGTTCTTGGTTCACTGGATCTTCATTAATAGTTTTTCTACTCAAGACCACAGCACTGTCACTTACTTGGCAGTATGCATCATCAAGGCTTCATTAGCTACAGAATCGAAGACTGGATATTTATAGGGCACATGGAGTTAATACACGCGACATGCCGTTATATTTTGGAAGATCAAATCTAAACCATCATAAGGTTGATATATAGGTTTCGGAAAAGGATAGTTACTAATTTTATCAGAATAAGAACCGTAATGGATACAATGTAGCTAAAATAGCCAGATCGCTGGCACTAATGTTAAGATACCCTTGATCAGGACATTTTCTGATGAAATGGACCGCTGAACAAACTGATCGACATCAATATATTCAAGGCCATTCAAAGCATGCCATCACATCATCACTACAATGGTTGAGGGAGCCAATTCCAGTCAAGTAAAAGGATGGGGGTTTCATCTCCCATCAAAGACGTTCTCGTGTCTTCGCAGGAATTATAGAACTCCAACGACAATGTAGAATCTAAGGCGTCACATATGTTTTGGCAGGTGGAGTCTTGGTGATTGGACTGGCTCGCTAGTTGTTGTTCGAAGCATGAAATAAAAGCTAATGGTTGACAGCTTGTTTTATAATGTGACACAATTAGCTTGGCGACCTCTAGAAGACTGTGAGCTCTCATACGTATGACAATACTGCTACACCTTGCATGCTTCACAGCATATTTATTGCTTGTCATTCTTTTTGGAGTTTAACGAAGTGTTAACGTATTTCAAGGGCATTAACTCTCACAATAGTAGCTGTTTATCTTTTTGAAATTATTTCCTCTTCATTTTTCTCAAACAAGGAACACTAAGATTTAATATCATTCTTTTACACAAATAAATTTTTTTTTTAAAAAAAAAAAAAAGAATTACAAAAAAAGATCACAGAGACACAGTATATTTGCTGAAAGAATGAGTGAAATGCGTATACCGCTGTCGGGTTTTTCTGCGCATCTAAGGTTTCCGTCAGCAATATTGGCGCAAAACACCTACCGAATTCGACCGATTAAAGAATATAAAATGCTTCAATGCTTACCATTTGAAAAGCGGCAATTGTCACCAGAACATTTATTTAAAATAATACTAGTTTTGGACACACGGGATACTACCCCTGTGTTTTCATGACTCGCGATATGTCGGCATATTCTGCGCATGACTTTGAAAGATATAACGTTACTGCATCGGGCTGTGGACATGAATCACATTACTTTGGACACTTTCTGTCAGCATTTCAGACGAGGAACTAGGTCAGGTTTATAGTTAGTTTTACAAAACGCAACGTAACAATGCCATTAAATTAACCAAACTAAACCGATCTTGTAAAAAATTAATAAAAGTTCAACGTTCTATATAAAAAATATAAGCTATTATATTGAAGAGAACAACAATGAATAGGATGCAATGTGTTTGCAACGTCTCGTTTATGGAAAAAAATAAAGAAATTAGAAATAGACTATAAATCCTGGAATTTCTTGAGAATCCCTTCGAATCAGCAAGTTGTCAATTTAGACAGCAGACGATGAAGTAGGTGTGGGACTTCTTGCAAAATTAGAAACATGGATTAAGATACATTATTGTTCTAAGGTAAATTTTTCTATTTTTTAAATAATGTATTAATTTGTATGATTGTAAAAGAGAAATATTAACTAGGGTTTTTTTTCCGGGGTTACAAGTTTAAGAAGGTTATGGAGCGGATCTTCATGTTGACATTTAGAAATCACAATTTCATATTCATTAAGAATGGAAGTGTGGGATGTTTTTGTACCCTTTATGAATATCACTTTCCTTATGTAAAGGACGATCGTTCTTTCTTGATACAAACTGGATAAACAACACGTGATCCAAAGTTTACAGAAATGACATATCGTTGCGCAGAATTACCCGACCCGCAGAATAGACCGACACGGTGATATACATATAAAATGATTTGTTTGCATACACTTGAGGTACTTGATTAATTGCATCCTTTAATTCAACACCACAGAGGCGGATGAATCGCTACGATATCTTGGGCATCATTTGTAAATGCACTGATGCAAATTCAATTTATTGCAACTAACCCGTCTTTCTGACGATTTTTTAAAATTCATAATGGCTTGGTTTAAGGGTAATGAAAGAAATGTTAAAGAAATAATGTTTGCAGTGGAAATTGTTTTTTTGCTCAAAAACATAAAGTTTCATGACTGTCGTCTAATCAGCTTTTTGTACTGAACCATGAACTTTACAAAAAGTCATCATTTCGATAAATGAGTCTGAGACACACTTTGCATAGTATTAAAATTGTTAATCAACATATACTGAGGTTATAGACAGTGAATAAGACTGGTCTCTCATCCCTGTACACGGTCTAGCGATAAAACTGTCGCCATTTAATGAATTAGATTAATATGGCTGCAATTCCAGATTTAATAAATTATAATCGACTGTCACATAATAATAAAAACATTGCATGCATATATCTTTCACTATGGTCAAATGTTTGGAAAACTTTTAAACAAAAATTAAATTAAACGCTCTGAATGTTTTCATTCATATATTTATCAGAAACTATATCCGTGTATGTATTAGTACCATTCTTCCTTTATATGATCATTCCAATCAAGTACAACCGAGTGACATCATTACATGAATTGAACTATAAATAAGAAACAGTAATTATTTCGTATCAAAATCACTTAAATCAACGTTTATTTTGTTTTTTGTTATTATACAAACAATTGCAAATCATAATATATATATATACTATATGCAGTCTGATGTTGTTTCTTGATTATTATTATTTTTTCTTATTTAATGTGTATTCCGGTGTTCCTAGAAACCCGTTAAAAACTTCAACATTCGTACAAAGTCAACAATTTTTAAATACAGTTATGAAACATTTGAACTGTGATTTTATGAATATTTTTCCTCAATTCCGATAATTTGAGTTTTCTTCCGGTACCGATACAGACTGACGTTTAATGGATACCATTTTGAAGACGGGATACACTGTACTAATTCAGTTCCCATAGTGAATCTATCCATACATCATGCTATTAAAAATTCAATAACTTTAACTTTCTCAGTGCTGATCAACAAACATATATTTATCAGTACAGACACATCCTTGATGACAGATTCTGTGTAATGAAAACCATATGAGCCGCAGAATTTGCTGGATCTACATGTGTTTCAAACAAGTGCTTTCCAATCCGCACCAAAGAGTCAGATGCTAATTTCAGTAATAAGTTTTCTAAACTCAAGTCTGTAGAAAGGACTGAAATTCCATCAATTAAACATTGTCTCTATTTTTATTTTAATTTTGCAATTACGACTAGGATAAGCTCTCAAAAGATTCTTTTTACCAAAATCTAACTTTCATTAATAACCAGTCCTGGCCAGAATAAACCACATGTGCTCAACCCATTTCTAGACTGGTTTCCATTTTTTTTTCTTCATATCATTAGTACCGTGAGTCGTATAAGCTATAACGGTTCAAAAAATTTTATAACTCAGGTGGGCGGAGCCTAATGTGCATTCAGAAATAAACAACAAAACTAGCTGTTATTGCTGCATTATGTACGAGTTGTAACTTCTGTCAGACTTAAAAAAAAGGTCGAGTTTCTTGGCAACATGTGGGATGATGTTAATTCATATCGAGATCATATCTTGTATTTGTTATATTTTTTTCTTTCAAAATGTGATATACATCATTGATAATGCATCCGTTGTGACTGGATAACTCTTATCCCTTTTTAGTTCCAGCAGAGTTATCTCTCTTAAAAGCAATGGAGAACCTGCCTTTAAACGTGTCAAATTGACAATATAGCATTGTTTTCGATGCCAGTGTATAACGCCCATCCTGAAGTAGGATAGCAAGTATATTTATTTCACCAAACGTTACCATGAAGGTCTATGGAAAAACAACTGGTACCGAGATACCATTCCTTAATTCATTAGCAGTGGAGGCTTCGGGTAGTGTTGGTTTTCTTGACTGATTCCAGGTGTCATGAAAAGTGTAGTAGGAGTGGTCTTATGAAGGAGCGCCTTAAGAAACATAATGGAGAAAACCCATTTAATTGTGATGTACATCGCAGAATGTTTAGTACGAAAAGACTGTCTGAATGTGCAACATAAGGATACAAACTGCAAAAAGAACCGTTTTAAGTGTGAGGTATTCCGCATCATGAAGCATACTGGAGAAAAGCCATTCAGGTGTGAAGTAGGTGATACACGTTTTAATTTGAGTGAAACTCTGAAGAACAGCAAAAAACACACGCTAGGAAACATACTGGAGAACAACGACGTTAGTGTGATGTTTGTGAATCAATGTTAGAGAGTCTAGCAGTCTTATGGGGCATATTGATAATTTAGATATGGCATCATCCTTGGATTTCAACCAATCAAACACCGCTATCTAACTCATTCGAGTAGGTAATTGACTCAGTGTTTATCGTTTTAGACTTTTGTCTTTGATAGCGAAGGCAATCATTCTAGCCAGCTATTTTTGTTTAAAACTAAATACTTACAGCATAACCAATAGCATGTTGAAATGTATTCCCAAGATTTTCCAAGATTCATTTTGAAAATTCTATGATGACGAAATTGCACATATGTAAGGCAAGATGAAGGATAAGACAAGAGTAAACCAAATATTTTCCCCTACCGGAACCGGGCGTCAAGTCTGTTTTAGCGCGGTCTCCCTAAATACAGTAATGGACAGTAATGGAGATGAAAATACTGTAATGTAAGAGAAATTCCAGGAATGGAGTATATTAATGGAACTAGTTTTATAAAGATTTATATGTAAACCTGTTATATACTTATACTCTTACAACGCTCCTGTTTCATAATCTCTTCTGCTCCAAACTTCTTCATCTTTTCTTTCTTACATCTTTTAGTGTTTTCTCTCTTCAAGCTATCCTCTTTTCTTCTTGTACCTATACCCCATTGTATAATAGCTCAAAATCTAGCTGTTTGAATTATTTATAAAGAGGACATGACTTATTTAGAAAAACCGTAAGGCAAGTTGACAATTACAAAATTTCTGCTCCAAGTTATTTTGCATTTGGTAATCCTGCTTGCTCGTATGGCTTTCCAACAGCAAATGGCCATCATTTTTTTAAATGCAGAATATTTAATGAAACAAGAAATGAACTTTATCGCAGATTATCAGCAATAAATACTGATTCTGATACACTTTTATTTAGCAGTGAACTTTATACTGTAGAAAAAAAAACAAAAAAAAAAAAACATTTTGCTACAAAAGAAATGCAGAAATTTATCATTAACAAAAACAGATTCAGAAACATATGTTTACTGTTCAATCACGATTGTGATTTAAAATTTTACATTCATCACATGAATCACTATCACTCTGCTTTTATCCTTCTTTTATCCCTCTCGCTTAATTATATGTATGTATGTAAACTGTCTTTACTTTTTCCAGACCTCGTGCCTTTATTAATTATGTTTATTATAGAGTAAAACTTGTAAGTTTAAAAACTTATGTCCAGTCCTTTTGCTCTGTATACACACATGTGATCTTCTTGGCAATAAAATACGTAGAAGAAAACAAAAGTTATATGCAGGCACTTGTGAACGGTATAGTCTAATCTACGTTAGCAAATAATAACATGGAGTTGCATAGCTATGGAACTTAACATATTTATCATTTTATTTCTGTCTCCATTTAAGAGACTCCATTTAAGTGTTCGTTTTTAAAAATTTTCGTTGAAAATAATTAACTGATTTCTATTTTAGGACTAATGGCTGAAACATTTAAATTGCATAACCAGCTAAAACTAGTAGAGTGTGCTTTCAACAAATGCCGCATTCACACCTGTCGCACGTGTCTTTGATGTCTTTGATGTCCACTTTAACTGCACATATAATCCAGTAATTTGAGTAGGCAGTGTCATGTATGACCAAACATAATTATCGTTTAACGTCATACTTTGAGATGTAATGGTCAGTGAACATTAATAGAATTGAATAGAGGTATGAACAGTATTGTTTGTTACAGACTTGAATTGATATATGAACAACAGTGCTTGTTACAAACTTTCTCTAATGTTTAAACATAATATAGAAAAATATAACAACAAAACTAAAAGACTACAAGACTAAAACTCAACTGAAATAATCGTGCTGCGCGTGCAAGATGGCGTACAGCAGAGAGCTTACAGATCTGGAGAAATATTTCAAAACAAGAAGAGCTGAAACAACAGAAGGCTCGTTCATAGAATGATTGTTAAACTCCTGTTGGACAAGTAAGGTAAACAAATCTGAAAATGGCGAGGACCAAGCACTTTTAATGGACCAAGCAATTTTTAGAACCTAAAGACAATTGCAAGTGCAATGGGATGTTGACAATCACGATTTGAAAAAATCAATATAACCAGAACAAATACTGACAAGAAACAAATACAAAAAAACAGGACTGTGAAGATGAGCTTAGAAGAAAACAACTCACAAGAGCGAGCAGCACGTGCAGTACAAAATGCCAAAAGTTTGAAAAAATGGAGGCTAGAAAATTTTTTCCAAATAAGAAGAGTAGGGAGAACGGAAGGATCCTTTCTAGAATGTATACACCATGAAGGGACTCAGTTCCTAGATATGTCCAAAATACCAAGAGAGCAAGTACCAAGCACAGCAGAGGTCATGATTGCAATAAAGATTCTCTATCCAGACCAGATAAAAAGAATATACTCGATAAACAGGGAAGGTTATAAAGGATACATGTTAAGATCAAGAGATAAGGAACCAGTACTACCCTTGGGAGAAATGACAATTAAAGAGAGACCTGTTACAGTAAGGAAACCACCACCAATCCTGAAGAAAATAAAAAAACAAACGGGAGAGTTATATTTGAGTGATATCCCTCTAGAGATACCCCTGGAAGCAACAAAGGAAAGATTCGAAGAGAAATACAATATAAAGGTCATATCGGCCAGATTGGATACCATTCCCCAGACATCTATCTACCACGGGAATAGGATATTTGAAATAGAGAAAAGCCAGCTAAGAGACGTAAAAAGAGCTTTTTACTTATTCGGGTTTCTGACGAAAACATGGTACAAGGGCTGTATTTATCACAGAAAATGCAATAGATGTGGTCTAACGGGGCACACACCACATAAATGTCCAGGGAACTTGGACCAGCAACACCAACAAGAAAAAAACCAACAGGATAAAACAGACTCAAGAACCGAAGTGGAAACAACAAAACAGCAAATAAGGCCAAAGACGCAGCATATAGAAAGCCAACAACTACCCAAGCTACCAGAGAAAACATCTACACAACAACAGCAACAACAAATAAGGCAGCCGAAACAACAAGATCCCAAAGATATCCAGCAGAGCAAGGAAGTACAACAGAAACAACAATCACAAACTTCTAAACAAAAGTCCACAGAAACATTGAAGACAGGCAATAAAACGAAACAAAACTCACAAACACAGCCGGGATCTAGCCAGGAAATAGACGCTAAAGGGAACAAACAACAGAATACTCAAATAAAAAGTCCAAAAAAACAACAGACAAATATACAAGCAACCCAAATAATGGAAACATTAGGAAAAAGTCCACAAAGTCATGAAATTAACAAACAGGCTTTGACATTGGCAACATTAGGATCACTAACAGGGACCGACACAGAGACAGAAAAAGAAAAAGAAATTAAAAGAGAGAAAAGGAGAGCGAAAAGAAGGAGGAAACTAGAAGCGGAAAAACAATGCAGGAAAGAAATGGAAGATTACTTTATAAAGGAGGATGAAATTATTGATGAGGAATGGAATCTGGAAAAACTGCGAGAAATGGAGGACTACTTTAATCAAGAAGAAAAAGATTGAAAAAAAAAAAAAATATATATATATACACATACAAAACAGACAAACACTACAAAATAGAAGTACATAAAAATTCGATAACAAATAAAACTTCAGACAAACTGTACTATAAGAAAAAAAAAACAATACAATATAGCACAATTTGACATGTAGGGCAGGAGGGCCTCCCTAAATGGTCTGCAAAGATCAAACAGGGAGAGCACCCTCCAAAAAAAAAAAAAAAAAAGTTCATAGAATGAGCTTTTACAGAGGGCACCCAGGAGATAGATTTATCATGAATTTCTTTGGAAAGAAGACATTCAGTGGTATTATTAATGAACGCTATTAAATGGGTAAATAAAGACTTTACCAAATCAACTGACGGGCTAAATAGAAAGGGAACAACAGGGTATATTTTAAGACCATTGGGAAACCAGCCGATAATCCCGTAAGGAGAAATGGATATTGGAGGGGAAACAGCAGTGATAACAGAACCATCACAAATATTACGGAAAATCAACAACAAAAAAAGACGGGAGAACTAGACCTATCAGAGTTGCCGCTAGAAACACCCCTTCAGGCAACAATAGAAAAGTTTGAAAAAAAAAGTTCCAACTAAAAGTCACAAATGCTGGAATGGACATATATCCCTATAATCCAATAAAAAACGGGATAAGGATTCTGGAAATAGAAAAACCAGAACTGAATAATATGAAGTCATTCTTCTTCTTACACGGGTTACATGGAAAAAAAATGCCCAAAGACTTTAGAGAAAGAAGAACAAACTTATGTCACAGAAATGACGATTTTCCCCATCCAAAATGGAAAAAGAAGGAACAAGAGCAACCAAAAAAGCTATCGAACTCAACAAAGGCAAAAGTACAACAGCAACAATAGCAACAACAAAAGCAAAAGCAACAGAGTCCAAAAACTAAAAGGGGAGTAATTAGAGCAAAATGGGAAGCAACAACAACACAACAACAGCAACAAGAAAGTCAAGGAAGAGAACAACAACAAAAAGAAGCTAAACAAATTAAAGAAGGTCAAGAACTACAGCAGCAACATCAACAACAACAACAGAGAGAGAGAGAGAAAAAAAAGGGAGACGGAACCCGAAGATGAAAGAAAATAAAACAAACTTAGGGAGAGATAGGAGAACGAAGATAATGGAGAGAAGAAAAATAAAAGGAAGAACAAGACAGAAAAAGCTACTACCACCAACATTACGATAAAGACCTAGAAGAGAAAGTCGAGAGATCAGCTACATTTCTGAACGTGTGTGTGTGTGTGTGTGTGTGTGTGTGTGTGTGTGATTTAGATTTTTAACGTAGCTTTAACAATTTTTCAGTCATATCACTACGATGTCTGCAGTGTGACAGTTTATAGTGATGTCTAGCACTGGGGCATCATGCCGCAGACATGTAGCATGATGTCCCACCCAGTCACATTATTCTGACACCAGGCCGACCAGTCCTAACACTAACCTCTTAATGCTGAGCGCCAAGCGAGGCAGCTGTTAGTACCATTTTTGTAAGTCTTTGGTATGACTCGGCCGGGGATCGAACCCACGACCTCCCGCATCCGAGGCGGACGCTCTAACCACTAGGCCAAATAATAAAATGATAAAATTATGGGAAAAATACTAAAAAAAATTATTATAATAATAACAACAACAAAATTCCTAATAAAGAAAAAATACCCCTTCTAATTTTAAATTAATAAACTATAACACCTTCGGGTAACCATAACAAATTTAAAAAAATAAATTGCAAAATGTTATAACCATAAAAAAGGGGGGAGGCACCCTAACTGGTCTGAAAAGATCAAACATGGAATAGCCTCCCCTCCCCCAAAATGTTTAAACAGTGATTTTTAATGTAAATAATTGGACTCGAGATGAAAAGAATGAGAAGGTTCGAATATAAGTATATACCCTCTCTCTCTCTCTCTGTAAAGGTTGTAGTCAAACCGAGATACAATTTTCTATTTACTGTGTTAAAATTCTCAATTTTGTGTTCGTTTGTGATATCTAGGATATTATCAGAATGGTAAACGGAAATAGGAAGAAACAGTTTCCTTACGGTGACTGTAAGAAAGCTTGCGAGTCGGGCTGTCTTTTATGTGAGACATGTCGTCTTTTGGATTGCTTATATATTGTTAAGTTTCTATTTTACAATCTTTAATTTATATCTTTATTATTATATCATCCCTGCAGTTTTTTTGAGCTGTCAGTACAACCTTTTATTCGAATATCCTGTGATCTGTGTTTAACATTAAACAGTATGTACATAAAATTCAAAATTTCTTATAAAATTTATCAATTGTTGCCATTTATAATAGACGCACTGCTTCCTTAATATGCTATCAAATGTGAAAAGGAAATATGAAAGAAGCAATTAGAATAATAAATAACATATTTTCAAGCGTATATATGTCCTGTTTTTGTAAAGTTAACAACATCAAATGTAACAAATACTTAATAACAGTACATTTCTTAATTTCAATTAAACTTGGTAAAGTAGACGTTTTTCAATATTAATTGCATTTTATCATTAGCTTTATTATCGGATTGATTTATGTATGTTACTGATTTCAAAATGGTGATTTTTAGTTTTTAAATTAACATTCTATCTTTCCGTCTTATAACTGAGTATTTGATAAGAAAATTTAACCAATTCGATGTTATTTGTTGCTGACTGCATACCGGTATGTATCTTGAAAATGGTCAATGTAATGTCTCTCTCTCTCTCTCTCTCTCTCTCTCTCTCTCTCTCTCTCTCTCTCTCATAATGGTATTCATACAGCTCAGCAAATTGATTGTCAGATGATTCGTAATTTGCATGGTTTTAAATGATATATTAGGTGTTTTACTGTATTAATGTATTATGCTGTGTTTGTATGTGTTGCAAATCATACATGTTGTAATGACTCAAGTTTGTTGTTTTATAATGTCGGTAATAAGCTCCCTAGAACTAATGTTGAATTGTTGTTTACAATCAAGGCGTTAAATAAATCGCATTTTATCTTTCTTATATTGTCTTATATTTTAAACTCCAAAACTGATCGGCTGGAAATATTACGAGAAGGTTATCCATCTTCTCATTTATTCTTTATGGCTCTTTATGTTTATCTACATTATGTATATTATTTTCAACATGCTCGATTCTTTTAAGAGCCCACTTCACAGATTTCTTTTTCTGCTTATGTCAAATCTAAAACAGTTTGATATACCTAAATTAGATACTACCACCACCTTCCTAGAACTAAGTGTTCCTACAAACCGATACCGGAGAGTCTCCTATTTTTTTCGGCCCGTCTTTTCTATATGGTAAATCTGACTTTGAAACTTACAACGATTTGTCTCTCAAATTGCCAGTCAATTCACAGACAAAGAAATAGAAAACTTGAATGTTGGCTCAAATCACGAAACTGCGTTTTGTAAAAGTGTTCATTCCCTGGAGAAACACAGATTGTTTGTACACTTCACCTGAAGAAAAATGTCACTGATTATTTAAAAAATATGGTCGGCGTCAACGTGCAAGACAGACGATTTGTAAACACCCTTTTCGGTGACGAAGGAATTTCACAGGCCGATAATTCTTTAGTATTGGAAGCAAGAACAAAACATGCAACAGATGCCATTTCAGAAAATACATCGGCTTTCCAGCCATACTTCGAAAACGAATGTTACCAATTCTGAAAGATCATGTTAACATTCCTGCGAGGGTAAAAAATGTGGACGCCCACTGGACAAATAATAATGCAGAGTCTGCTAAGAATATCATGAAGACTGGAACCAACTGGAAGCAAAACGACATCAGATCTTAATCGATTGTCATTTCTCAGTATAAAGACGCCGTAAGATCATAGATTGGAAGAGGCAATTTCAAGCTGGCATCCGATTCTATAACGAGAGGCATTATTTCGAAAGTTTCTCAAAGACTAGTATACAAATAAGCAAACATTAACGTCTACAAATGGTAAAATCCCTATACCAAAGACACCAGCAGCAGCAGAGAGGGTGGACCCTACAACTTTCTGAGCCCTTATTTTTGCAATTTAACGGTTCTATCGACGAAATTTTCTCTAATTGGTCTCCAGTATTATGGTACCCTCCGAGTATATCAGCAGAGAGGGTGCCTCCTACAACTTTTCTGATTTTTTATTTTACAAAATTAACGGTCCCTATGTGGGGCTGCAGAGAGGGTTGACATTACAATTTTGATGAGTTATCGTTATAAATTAACCAAAGATTTTATCGAGACCTACACGATATCTAGATCTTGGATCATGTAAATTTATCGTTATAAATCCGAACGGAACAGCTTGTGCTTTTGAAAAGAAGTTTTTAAATTTAATCATGTCCATGTCCCCTGAACACCAAGTATAGTAAATATTCTGCAGGGTATAATTATCTACTCCATTAAACACAACCAAAATATTACAGTTGTCTCTAATTACCTTAGGTATTTGCGTGTATCGTTGTGTAACATAAATCACATCAGTATTTTTATGTCTACCTCGAGAAAATATTCTTGTTGGATTTGATTGTTTATCCAACATAACATCGTCGTACACTACTAAATTATTAATAAGTCCATCTAGATCATCTACAGATGGTGCCTCATCGATATCGGTGATAAAATCAATAACATCATTATCCAATATTTTTGTATTATCATTAAAATCTTTAAGTACCCCATAACACCGCTGATCATCTACAGATGATGCTACCAAATATAACCTATACCACTTGAGCCATCGCATTATTAGATTAAGCAATAATTGTGTTTTACCAGATCCAGATGGACCTATTATTATCATTCTGATAGAATTCGGAAGCGCTGGATGGTGCTTTACTGGTTCTTGTTTTCGTGTCGCTGAAAAATCAATTATATCCATATAATAAATAATATGAATTTATATTGTGTTCGATGCAGAGCACCTACCAATACCACTGGATTAATGACAATAACAACAAAAAATAAAAGACGTGCAATTACAGGTAAATGTGTAAAATGTGGCACAAAAAAATATAAATTTATTTCATCAAAGACAGGTGGAGATATAGCCGCTTCATTAGGGAAATTATCAGGAACCCCATGGGCTAAATACCCCGGTGAGAAACACCTTCCTGGATATAATTATTGTGGTCCTGGAACCCGACTTGATATCCGACTTGATGATCAGGATCAACCAAGACCAGGGGAGCATCCAGTAAATAAGATTGATCAAGCGTGTCATGTTCATGATGTTGCGCATAAAAGTAAAGATTTGCAGCAACGGCATCTCGCAGATGTGAAATTGATTCATGCGTTAAATTCTATACCTAATAAATCTGTTAGAGAAAAACTCGCTAGTTTTCTAATAAAATCTGCTATGAAAAGTAAAATAATGCTAGGAGCTGGTAATTTATTATATAACTAATATAATGGAATCTGTTTATTATTCCCCGAGAGGATTTTGGAGAGGCAAAGCAGCTATTACTAAACTTTCCGAAGCAGCAAAAGTCTCTCGTAATGTCGCTGCAGCGTGGTTTGCACGACAGGCAATATGGCAGATTTATCTACCACCACCTAAAAAAATTCAATACCCACATTTTGATGTCAGCGTCCCTAATGAAGTTCATCAAGCAGATATTTTGTTTTTACCACACGATACTATTAAAACACGTGGACGAAAATCACGCACGTATACATACGCATTAACTGTCGTTTACGTTGCAAGTAGATATAAAGAAGCGGAACCATTATCAACAAAGACAGCATCTGAAGTTGCATCTGCGTTCGAGCGAATTTATCAGCGAGGACCTTTGCAATGGCCACAATTACTACAGGTTGATCCTGGTAAAGAATTTCTTGGTACAGTATCATCATTGATGAAGCGGCATAACGTTAAAATCAGACGAGGGCTTACTGAAATTCATCGTGATCAGGCAATAGTTGAACGATTTAATAGAACACTTGCTGAGCGGTTATTTGGATATCAATACGCAAAGGAAATATCTACCGACTTTAAGTCCGGAGAGAGATCTCGTGAATGGGTTGCAAGATTACCAAGTGTAATATCTGCGCTAAATAATGAAATTACTCGTGCAACTTCCATGAAACCTTTTAATGCGATTACAAAAAAATATATAGCCCGTAGCGATAAACAACAACCTCGACCAATATTAGGTAATGTAACTGTAAGATATTTATATGAGCCTGGGGAACTTGAGGGTGGTAAAAAAAAGAGCAACCGATCCTGTCTGGAGCGTTACTACACATACAATTTCTGACATAGTTAGATCCACTGGAAGACCTGCAATCTACAGATTAGATTCTACAGCTCCTCAGCGTGGATTTGTACGTGAACAATTACAAGTAATTCCTGCGGATACACAATTACCACCACATACAATTACAAAACCAAAACCTCTACGTCGATTGCATTCAAGACAGGTCAGCATCACATTATCACGTGTGTGACCTAGATCGCTATTAATTCTATCTACGGTAAATTGTCTTGGATTATTATTTGAATACTGCCATAGCATCTTACAGTTACAGCTTGCACAATCATTATTCTGTCGTTGTTTTAGCGTTATAATAAATTCAGCGTCAATATCAAAGTCACGCTTATTTTTTTTGTCATATTGCTTATAACCCGCTAATTTTTTCTTTATTGCAGCAGGGTCGTTAGTAATTTCCTCAGTTATCACGTAATCTATAATAACCCTATGTAGTTGAGATATTCTTCTGACTCGAGAAACTGCAAGATAGACTAAATTCGACCATTCAATCCGATCATTTACAATCCAGATATTTGTATCAGAAATAGTTAATCCTTGAGATGAGTGAATCGTTATAGCGTATCCTAACGTCCATGGAGATTTATCCATACTCAATGCGCATTCAACAACATCAATAGCAACCAAAACAATATCATTCAAGACGAGATTCTGTACCCTACCACCAGGAATTTCCACTTCGATATTTTGCCGTCGAGTGTCCGCTGGGCGAGAACATAAAGGTACAGGTAGATCTGAAAACTTTTCTTTGTGTAACGTAAATAATTTCTTCTGTAGTTCATCACGAACTATCTTTCTACTTGCGACTATCAAATCAGCGGGTCTCCATAAATTTAGAAAATCATTCATAGAAGTCTCTGGAATTACTCCTCGCATTATCTCACATTGTACTCTGTCTGGTTGTAGTCTGATTAACCTTTTAAACTCCTTCAGTGGTTCATCAATAGCTCTACGGTCATCATTTATTTCTTCATAATAATCTACATTATTCTTCAGCCATTCATGTGGAGAATGTCCAACAAAAGGTGGTGGTTGACCATGATCGCCACACATTATCACAGCAGTATTCTTTAATAACAACCATTCAAGAAATACTTTTAATACTTCTAACGACACCGTGCATATCTCGTCCCAGATAATATACTTAGGTATATATTTTTCACCCATTCTCTCAGGAGTCCATGTGTCTCCGTACCATCTAAAGAAACTATGGTATGTACATGATTTTACTCCTCGTTCTTTTATTTCCCTGGCTAATTTATGTGTAGGTGTTAAAACGATTATATCTGAACTATTATTCATAAATAAGTTAATCGCACGAGTTGTTTTGCCTGAACCACCGCATCCGTTAAGATAAACAGTCTTATGTCTAGCTACAGGGTCGTATACAGATGGTGCAGATGACTTTGATGCTTGATTATTATTTTTGTAATATATTTCCATAATTTCAACGTCTGCAGATTCAGAATAGCTAAGTATATTCTCTTGTTTTATTCTCCATGTCCCCCATTCACCATTACCAAGCAGCGGTTTTAACAAATCTGTATATTTTTTATTTATATAAAACGAATCCGTTGCTACTCTGACAGCATCACGAGGAAATCTATTTATCATCGACAATAGATTTATTGAAACATAAGCTAGCATCGACGATCTTAAATGAGTAAACTGCGGTGAATCGCCATCAGTATAACTCACAATCGTACCTAGTTTAGTTTCATCTGATAAATAGGCACTACATCGGTTTACAAATGTGCCTTTTTCCGTTGTATCAGTGATTATAAAATCCAACTCAGCATCGTCCATGATTAATCTTGTACAGTGTCGTTTATAATCGTATGAACTACCTTGAGTGAACTTGCCGATTATCTTTCTACCAAGATCCTTTGCAAGGTTCTCATCATTATCATAATCATCGACGGGTTCCGGTAACCAAACCTGCTTCTGCGGACGATATGATATAATCGCTTCAGTTACTCTTAACGATATTAAAATTCCAACATCAATCATATATCGCAGCAGCACTATCGGTACCCAGTATTTCTCTGAAAAATGTCTTCCAAACCAAATATAGTTGATAGGATGAAGATTTTGTGCAAACTCGAATGATTCTACACACGCAAATCCTGTTAAATCAAAATCTGGTAGGGATCCGTTTATCGAAACCTTAGTCATCTCGTGTGATGGATGTCCAAATCTCTTAAAGTATCTAGAACATTCCCCATATCCAAGAAAACTTCCAGGATAACACGCTGCCATATCAACAGAGATAACGTCACTATAGTTGTATTTGGTACTCCATAATCCACCGTGTCCATATTCTATACAACTTTTCTGGACATCTTCAATAAATTCCGATCGTGTCGGTTTCCATGAATTTTTCTCCTGAGCGAAATGAGCAGCTACTGATGAAACGGTAAAACAATTATTTAATAATTGTCTAACTTTGATATCATCTGAGGTATATTTCAGCGCAAGATGTTCCATTTCTTCATGAAGAGATTCTGTACGGTAAATATTACCATTAGGCCGTACAAACTGATCGTAATGTTCGTATTCTGAACTTTGAAACAACCAAACAGATACAGGGTCACTTTTACTGATATTTTTGATAAAATCAAGTATATGACCATCATAAAATTTAACCGTTCTATCTCGTGGAAATATTGTTACTGCTGAGGTCCACGCATGCGAATTATGATCGATGATATCTATCGGAGCTCCATTTTTTTTAATGTATTTTGGTTTATATAAAATCTCTCCGGTTAACGTCTTCACTGTTATTGGAAATCTTAATTTCTTTTCTAGCTCAGCGACATCTTTGATAGACGCTCCGGTATCTTTAACTGCTTCTGCCCATGTGTTTATTTTTTTACGTCTTAAATCTGTCAGGCCATTACCACGTATCGCATTTGTAAAATGTTCTGTAACTCGTTCAGCTACACAGTTTATTCTCGACAGTTTCATCGGTTTAAGATTCTTAACATCAGGTTTATCATTCAGCGGATATATTGCATATACAACTGCGGTCACAGGATACCCTTGCTCATAATACCGTCTGTCTATACCAGTAAGTATTCCGGGTTTGGATCTGTTATTTAAGAGAACAATATTGCTTCCCGACTGCACACGTACTGGATCACGCTTATCACGAATAATCCAGATACCATCATCTGTCTCTACAATGAATTTTATTAAAATAAAATATTTTTGATTATCAAGGTGTTTAATAATTACTTTTCCTCGTTCGTCATTCATCATATTGAAAACATATCCAACTCTGAATGTTGACCATGCATGAGCAGCACCATCGTCACGAAATTCTTTTTTGGCTTCACGGATAAGTTTAGTTATATCTTCATTCGTTAAAGCTAGATCCTGCATCGAAACACTAAATTTATATTCTGGTAGTCTGTAAAGGTCAAATCTAGCAGGGAAAGGTTCAATAACGGATAATTCCTCCACATAATTAAAACAAATATTTAAATTGAATTTTTAGTGTATATATA
>JAECUM010022876.1:0-42216 GCA_016617855.1 Megalonaias nervosa | reverse complement strand
CTATCCCTCACCATGACATTCGCTATCATAGCGTTCCGACCCAAACAAAAAACCCTAGTAGGGATGTTTTCTATCGCGTCCGCGTTTGAACCATATAAAGCGGGTTGGCCTCCAGTCTGGCCATCCACTGTTGACTCGTCAACCTAAGAAGATGCCTTCCAGACTAGCCAAGCTGAACGAAGCTTACGTCAGTTTACATCGTGTCAGGCTAAACCTGATACCTAAGCCTGAAGAGATAGAGAATGTCAGGATGTTAGCCATAGTCCAAGACCTGATAGAAGAGGTCTTCAGAGAGGAAATCAAGAAAGAACAAGAAGAATGGACAGAGAAGTACAGACTTCAGAAACAGAGAGAACAGCAACAACAACAGCTGCAGCAACAGCAGCAGCAGCAGCAAGAACCAGACAGAGGTTTTGTCGACTGCCGTGTGGACACCAAAGAGTTCTCCTTCTCTTTCCGCAGAAGCAGGCCGTATCATATAGAAAAGCCTGCTGCCAGACGGGGACGCAATCTTAGACAGTAAAAAAAGATTGACATCACTCCCGTCAACAAAAAACAGCCCTTTTCAGGGCTACTCCAATACTCTAGAAAAGACATACTAATTCAAATTGCCAAAGCAAATTTCTGTGTGTGTGTATGTTTAAAAAAAGAAGAAGTGTGTCTATAAGTACTTACTTTCTCTGTCTTGTCAGATAATGTATGCCTGTGTTTGTAAGAAAAAAAAATTCAACGTGAGTGTTTCTTTTAGGTCCGCGCGTTCCATGGTTTTTTTTTTTTGGTGGTTATTTTAAGTTTTGGTGAAAGGGTATGTTTACCTTCACGTCCGTGCTCCACGAATATAATGCAGAGCGGGCGTCAGTCTGGCTACCCGCGTTGACGTAGCAACTGCAACAAAATGAGCAGAATAACGAAAGTGCTAGAACTCCAGATGCACCTGGAATATACCAGGCGGTTGCTAGATAAGCTGGCTGTGGAGGCTTTAGCCGAAGAAGCCAGGCTTGAAGAGGAGGAGAAGAAAAAGAAAGAAGTGGAGAAGAGATGGATCCTACCTCACCTCATAATGAGACCTGTGTGTGAGGTGAAAGCTGAAGTGAGGACACCTCCACAGACACTACTACCACAACGACAGCCACAGCCACAACCACAACCACAACCGCCAGGACCAAGAGTCGCTGTCCCTCAGATGGAAAACTGGGAGCAGGAAGCATTGGAGGGCTTGGAGAGACAGCGGCAAGAATGGGAGCCGCAGCGTCATCCCCGGCTACAAAACAGAAGAAGACTGAGGGTAGTCTTCAGAATCCCAGAAACTGAAGATTGGAGATCTGAAGTCAGTCAACCTCCCTCTGCGCTTCCAAGAACAAACATCAATTGGGAGCAGGACTGGAGCCGTCGTTGTGTGTGTGGTGCCCGGCCTGGGAGATGTCATCATTAGCCAGGTGTATTTGGAGTTCTAAAAACAGCCCTTCGCAGGGCTAACCAGATCTCTAGAAAAGAGACTGTTCTATTTGCAAATTTGTGTGAATGTAGAGTAGTGTGACTATAAACACTCACTCGTTTACTGATGTTTGTGTGTGTTTGCGTTCGCTTTCGTTTGTGTGGATAGTAGATAAAGGTGTATTTGTATGCGTTCGCATTCTTTTGTGTGGATAGTATATATGTGTGTGTTTTATGCATTCGCTTCGTTGGTGTGGATAGTAGGTATGGTATGTTTTATGCATTCTCCTCCGTTTGTGTGGATAGTAGTTATGGTGTGTTTTATGCATTCACGTCCGTTGGTGTGGATAGTATATATTTGTGTTTTATGCTTTCGCGTCCGTTTGTGTGGATAGTAGGTATGGCGTGTTTTATGCATTTTCGTTCGTTGGTGTGGATAGTATATATGTGTGTTTTATGCATTCACGTCCATTTGTGTGGATAGTAGGTATGGTGTGTTTTATGCATTCGCGTCCGTTGGTGTGGATAGTATATATGTGTGTTTTATGCTTTCGCGTCCGTTTGTGTGGATAGTAGGTATGGCGTGTTTTATGCATTTTCGTTCGTTGGTGTGGATAGTAAATATGTGTGTTTTATGCATTCTCGTCCGTTTGTGTGGATAGCATAGTGTGTATGTTTTATGCATTAGCGTTCGTTTGTGGGGATAGTAAATATATATGTTTTATGCATTCTCGTCCGTTTGTGTGGATATTATATCTGTGTGTTTTATGCATTCACATCCGTTGGTGTGGATAGTATAGTGTGTATGTTTTATGCATTCTCGTCCGTTTGTGTGGATAGTAAATGTGTGTTTTATGCATTCTCGTCCGTTTGTGTGGATAGTAGGTATGGTGTGTTTTTTCTTCTCTTCCCGTTTGTGTGGATAGTATAATGTGTGTGTTTTATGCATTCGCGTGCGTTGGTGTGGATAGTAGGCATGGTGTGTTTTATGCATTCTCATTCGTTTGTGTGGATAGTAGGTATGGTGTGTTTTTTTCTTCTCTTCCCGTTTGTGTCGATAGCATAATGTGTTTTATGCATTCGCGTCCGTTTGTGTGGATAGTAGATAATATGTGAAGTGAGTGTAAGGGATGTTTTCGTTCACGTCCGTGCTTAACGTAGATAACAGGCGACTTTAATCCATCAGTCAGTCAGTCTGGCTACCCGCGTTGACTAGTCAACACAAGATGGAATTGTTTAACCAGTTAAGACACAGTTATTTTTGGATGATGGATGCAGCCTACGTGGTGGAAAGGCTTGAAAAAGAATGGAGCTATCCAGACAGCCAAGACTTTGTGACCAGTCAAGTCACTAGCCTGAAAGTAGTCAGGGATCAGGTGGCAGGAATGATAGAAGAGGAAGTGGAAAAAATAAGAGGATTCATAAAGCCAAAGTATGTAAGAGTGGGGACATTGAAAAAAGCACTTGATAATGTAATCCAAGTGAGGTGTTTTTTAGAAGACCAAACAAATTTTACTGAGTGGTCTTTTGTCTTGTGGGGATTACAACAATTAAAAAAAGCAGAAGACAAGATGAAAAACGTAATGGAAGAAGAGGTAAAGAAAATGAAAGACATCTGGACAAAAGAGAGAAAGGAAAAAGAAAACAGAAAGAGAAAAGAAGAGTTTGAAAGGCTAAATCAAAACTGGATGAAAATACAGCAAAAATTTAGAGCTATGGGACATCCAGACTGGATACCAGAAGAAGAAAATAAGAAGAAGAAGAAAGGAATCTTTGGAAAATTAAGAAGCTGGTGGAAGAACTGGAGAAAATAGAAAAAACCCAAAGGCCCTTTTCAGGGCCACTTTCATATGCCTCGAAAAGATATTTATTCAAAAATGTGTCTATCTATGTGTGTTATCTATATGTTTATCTATGCCTCTGTCTCTCTATTGTATTTGTCTATACCTAGAGTAGCTGCGCGTATTTAGGTCAGTCCCTTGCTACATTGTTACAAGTGTCCAGTACCGTGACGTCATCCCACCTGTTCCATTCCTCTTGTCGCTATACAAAATTCCCATTGACGCTATTAGTGTCCCAGGGTGTGAATTTGACCCTAAAAATCGTGACGCCAAAGTGTCCCAGGGGGGTCTTTAATGTATTTTCCCATTGACGCTAAAGTATCCCACTACACTACTAACAATCCGAGTAAATAGGAGAGCATTATTACGTAAAATAAAATATAAACAGTCTAAAGACACGGTCCAATCTGTGAGTTTGAAATCAGTTGAATGATTGCTCTCATGGTCTTCTTCTAAAGGACTAAAATACATATAAAAATTAAAAAACAAAGCAAATAAATTTTAAAAAATACCCCACCTTTCACCTAATGATATGAAATTCTGACATATATATGAAATCTCACATTAGACGGGAAAGTGCAGGCCTGCAGAAAGTATCAACGAATTTTGAAGCCTTACAACAATGCATAATTAAGACAAACAATTGTCCATCTGGACATTTCTAGGACCATCAAGAAAATTTGATTAGCCAAATATGTCTTAATGTTTCTTATAGAGCAATAAAAATGTTATATTTCAATCGGTCATATAGAAGGTCCACTGAAAATGAATTCAGTTTAACTGTATCTGCTACACTTTTCCTTGCAGACTGATGCTGATCCATGTCAGGGAGAACATTGTGCTTGCATATTTCCTATTTTTATATTCTTCTTCTTCCTCTTAATAATAGCAAGAACAATTCAGTATAAAACAGGATGCCATGTTGATCATGAGGTGCGTGTTTAAAGTGCCCATTGTGGAGGATAATTACAACGCCCAGGTGTGATCCTTGAGGAAGCTCTTCATGCAGCAAGGAAAATCAATTCAAAATTACTTCCCCACACAAAGCATGACAAGAACATGAATAAGAAAGGATGAACAAAAGAAACTGCATGATCTTTAGGCTTATTTGGAGGTAAAGTCGGCTCACTCCCAACATGTTTCCGACTAGAAGAAAAGAACCACAAAACGGATATAAATTCTACAACTGAATATAACAAAAAATGAAATATTCTTAGTAATATAAGGCAATGTCGTTTATGTCTGTTATCATTTATTGAAAACAGAGTAGATACAACTGGATAACACAATACGATGGAATATTGTAGGATTCACAGTACTAGTTCAGCTCCTACAGCAAACCTAAGCAAACACCATGATATTAAAATTTCAATCAATTTAAATTTCTAAATATTCATAATCAAACCTATATTTATCAGTATAGACACATCCTTGATGACAGTTTCTGTGTGGAGAAAACTGTATGAACCGCGGCATTTTCTAGATTTACATGTGTTTGAAATGTGTTTTGAATTCAACTCAACACCAAAGAGCTAGGTATGAGTATCAATAATGAATTTTCTAAACTCAAGTCTGTAAACGGACTCAAATTCCATCAATGAAACAAAATCTCTTTGACTCACCTACACCTAGGATAAGCTCTCAAAAGATTCTTTTTAATAAAATCTTACCTTCATCATCAACAATTCTGGCCATCCAAACCCATAGATACTCTATTTTATCTTTACCAGTTTCTAGACAAGTTCCCATTCTTCTATATCATTAGTACGATGAGTCTTGTAAACATATCAATACCACCCCATCTCACTTCCACTAGCAAAGTCTCACGATCTATTTTATTTTGACAGTAGATTAAATTTCCTATAAACTAGGCTACAGTAAGCTTTATGTAATTTCTTTAAAATGAAAAGGCAGCTACTAATGCTATAATATTTAAACAAAAGCCAAAGTTTTGACACGACTTTCACACAAGATCAACAATATCCGCCAAATGACTCATGCTGGCTGTTTATGCACTTACACCTTACTTAGTCTTATATGGTATCAGTTTAAAGTTAAATTAATTTGTGAAGACTAAACAACAACCGAAAGCTCACTTTAATTTTAAGGACAGAAGCTTGGGTCCAGATATGAACAGACTATGCTATCCTTTAATTAACTTGAAGCATCTTCCTATATCAACTGTGAAATAACTGCTGTTTTATGCATATTTATTGTTCTTTTTTAACTTTGCATGCGACTTCCCTATTGGTTGTAGATTTGCGGTAACGTTTCTTATTCAATATCCTAGAAGCTCTGTGACAGGGTTAATGGCAAAAATACACAGAATCATCTTTACTTTTTGTGAATTCTTCTTTTCATTTTTAAATTTAGGAACAGTTTTTAAATGCAAGATATAGCATGCTTGTAATGTAAGGTTGTCCCTGGAACAGGGGGTGAATGGAATCCAAACACATGACATCACTAAGACATGTTATTGTAGGTGTCAAATTGAAGTTTTTTTTATAGCATTTTAGTATGGAATGAGTTTTAATCTTCCTCATTTACACCTGAGGCCGTTATGGTCAAAAAATAGAATGTTACAAAACCATACCATGGCGGTTATTTCAACAAACAGCTCTTCTTATCCAGCATTATTGTTCTAGCCGTCAGCAGGCTGACAAAGGGAGGTCACTCTGTATGTAGGTAGGTAAGAATGTAGATAGGCAGCCATATACAGATATATCGACAGATGGATTTATCCTAGCCACTGTCTGCTTTGAAAGCTTTCTCTCAAGATGTGTTGTAACAAGCAGTCATGTACAACTTGTTTCTTTCGTTCATTTTTACTGTATCATTTTTTTTTAAGATACCTACAGCCAAAGATAATGCAGTTTATGTGAAGTGAAAACTACGCTTCTGTTTGATTCTTGTCTTCTTTTTTGTAGTCATCCTGTGTAGCCATGTGTCCTTGAGAAAGGAACCGATAAATTTTGTAAGCGCTTGAGCTGGTTTCACATCCTGTTTTGCACTGTTGTTTTGTTGTTCTTAACTTCATAAATCTGATTTTACCTGACTTAATGATCTATATAACCCAGCAATATGACCCAGTGAAATTTTCAAAGACTTTTATTTGATATGTGTGTGTATATATATATATATATATATATATATATATATATATATATATATATATATATATATATATATATATTGTTACGAATATGTAATTAAATTGCTTGAGTGTTAGTTTTAGTTTTTTTATATTTTATTTTTGTTTCATTACATTCTATTGTAATGATAATTTTATTTGGATTTGAATCTCTTTCCGGAAAATTCACTTGACCTGATTAGAACGTAACGGTTGTTGCTTTATCACTATTTTTAGTTTACCTTGGTTGAGACGTTTTATAAACACTAAGTGAAAACGATTGGCTATTACCAAGGTCATGTTCGGCCCACGTGTTAGCCTTTTTATTATTATTTATTTCCAGTGTGGGAATCTGATTCTTAGATAGGACTATTCTAGCATACGTCTAAATTGGCATTTTTTTTTTTTTACTGCGCTGTTCAAATTAGTGATCACGTAGCCCGTCACGTGAGCCACCATGTGATCTAAAATCGCGGTTTAAAACTGCCATTTGCGACTAGATCTATCCAGTCGTATTTTAAACCTTGAGGGCTCAAGAGGTTTTTATTGTTGTTGCCAGTTTGTTCTGAAGTTCATCTTTTGGGGGATTTTATAATTTATATTCTCTAGAAAATTATACAAGTGCTCTTCTTTATAAAAATCCTGGGACAAAGACATTCAGTGGAAATTTATTTTGGAATTCTGACGGGAACATTATAAATTGTGATTCAACGAGGAACTGTTGCCATCAGTACAACAACTTCATCTGACGTCATCGCCTTCCACATTGGAACTTCATAGAGATTCAACTGCTTAGTGATAGGACTTATATTTTTCAATTCTAGGATTAAATTTTGGATTATATTCACAAACTGTAAGTCCTATTTCATATTTTTATCTTGTTTTCTAGGGAAATAAATTAATTTGTTAAAATCTACAAAGCTTGTTGACTTCACTTTTTCTTTTGTTACTTTTGTACGAGCCTACACGTCACAGAAGAAAATTGGGTTTGCTCGTCATTGGGATATATGAACTTTGGCTAAATATTTCAGAAAATTCTTTTTTGAAACTTAAATTTCCCTAGTCTTTAAATCCCAAGTACTATTTTACATTTTGTTTGAAATCTTTAGTGAAAACAACAGGCTTTTATTCACAATGTCATTAAAAGTGGAGACTTTTCTTTCTAGTCCTACTCGGGAGCAGTTGGATAGTTTGAAAGATGAGTTGCTTGAACTTGCCAGAAAATACGATCTTTCTGAGGATAAAGCTTCCTTGACAAAGCAAGAAATTAAAAATATTTTGATTCAGTATTTGGTAGAGAAGAATGTTTTCGATAAAAGTGTTTTGACTTAGGTCAGTAAGTCTGTATCAGACTCTGACATAAAAGTAAAGGAATTAAAACTGAAATACAAGATGGAATTGGAATTAAGGAAGCTCGAGCTTCAGAAAGAGGAGAAACATATGCAGTTGCAATTAGAAGAGAAGCAATTGCAATTGCAATTTGAGAAAGAGGAGAGAGACAGAGACAGGAAGGAGAGAATGATAAACAAATCAAATTACAATTTCAGAAAGAGGAGAGAGAGACAGATGCAAAAAGAGAAGGATGAAAGGGAATTTCAAATTAGAATGAAAGAAATAGAGCTGGAAAGTGAAAAGCACATTTCCACTTCACATACAAATTCAAGTTTTGACATCACAAAAAATATCAGATTAGTGCCCCCTTTTAGAGAAAAGGAAGTAGACAAATATTTTCCTCGTTTTGAAAAAGTTGCGGAAAATTTGAAATGGCCAAAGGAGCATTGGACTCAATTACTACAATGTGTACTAATTGGTAAAGCTAGTGATATTTACCATTCAATGTCAGTTCATCAAAGCGCTGCCTATGATTTGGTTAAGGAATGCATCTTAAAGGGTTATGCGTTAGTCCCTGATGCTTATCGGCAAAAAATTAAGGAACTACAGAAAAGAAGCTGGACAAACTTATGTCGAATTATCAAGAGAAAAAGAGCAGCTATTTGATAGATGGTGCTTAGCCAAGAAAGCTGAACATGATTATGAAAATATCGAACAACCTGTGTTACTTCAAGAGTTCAAAAACTGTGTTCCTAATGACATTAAGACTTATCTTGAAGAGCATGAGATCGAAAGCTTGGAAAATGCTGCTGACAAGTATTCTTTAACTCATAAAGTTCCTGTTGTTAGCAAATCTTTCACTCAGCAGTCTACTGGTAGAAAGGTGTTTCAGCCTAATACGACTCCTCCTAAAACTCAATCTGGCACAACTTTTAAAAATCAAGTTTCTGATAAACTCGATTCAAAATCCTTGTCTCTGCCTACGTGTACCTATTGCAAGAAAAAAAGGACACGTCATTTCTGATTGCTTCAAACTGAAATATAGGCATCAGAATCAAGATAGACCTATCCCAAATGCTCTTATTTCTAAGAGGTCAAGGTCACGGTCATTTGTTGGGTCTAATAAACAACAGTCTGATTTTATTATGAAGAATTATGAACCATTCATGTCGAAGGGTTCTATATCACTCTTGAGTGATTTGGCCAATCCTATCCCTATTAAAATTTTAAGGGATACAGGAGCTTCTCAGAGTCTTTTATTATCAGGTACTTTGCCATTTTCTGAGAAGTCTTCTAATGAGAGTGTTCTCATTCAGGGAGTAGAGTGCGGCTTTGTTAATGTTCCTCTTCATTGTGTAAATTTGTCATCAGACTTAGTTTCAGGACCTGTGACAGTCGGTATAGTGTCTTCTTTACCCGTTGGGGGCATTCATTTGTTGCTAGGCAACGACCTAGCTGGAGACAAGGTTGTGGTTAATCCACTTGTAACTGACAAGCCTTCTTTGAACCAGAAAGTTGATCCTATTGAAAAAGAATACCCTGATTTATACCCAGCTTGTGCAGTTACCAGAGCTATGGCAAAGAAAGCTCTTGAGAATGCTTTTGATAGGGAAATTATTCCTTTAGCTGACACATGTATTGGTCAGGATTTTGATTAGGTCACTTTCACTCCTTGTTTGGATCAATCAAAAGGTATTGATCACAGTGATCCTCTTTTAAATACTCATTCTCCTTCATCTAATCAGGGTGATAAACGACAATCACTTGTCGTCGAACAGGGAAAAGATCCTGATCTCCTGTTTGTTTTAGAGGGCCATTAGTGAAACTGAAGCCATTGAAGTACCTGTCTGTTATTTCATTAAAAATGGAATTCTTATGAGAAAATGGAGACACCCCGTGGTACCTGCTGGTGACGAGTGGTCAGTGAAATATCAGATTGTAGTTCCAAAATCTTACAGACAGGAATACTTAGTTTGACCCATGAAACCCCTCTGGCTGGTCATTTAGGGATTAATAAAACTTATCACAAGATCTCGACTCACTTTTATTGGCCGAAAATCAAAAGTAATGTTTGTAAATTTTGTAGATCTTGTCATATTTGTCAAATGGTAGGAAAATCCAATCAGAAGATACCCAAGGCTCATCTGCAACCTATTCCTGCATTTGACAAACCATTTAGCAGAATTATGGTAGATTGTGTTGGTCCCTTACCTAAGACCAAGTCAGGCAACCAATATTTGTTGACCATTATGTGTGCGTCAACAAGATTCCCAGAGGCAATTCATTTGAGGAATATTAAAACCAAAACTATAGTAAAAGCTTTGATAAAATTTTTCACTCAATTTGGCCTTCCCAAATCTATTCAATCTGGTCAAGGGTCAAATTTTATGTCTGGAATTTTCCAGCTTGTTATGCTTGAATTTGGCACTCAGCAATTCAAGTCAAAAGTGAAATTATGGTTTCACAGAACTTTACTTGAGAGAACTTTTGAGTCTTGTAATAGAGTTCATTCTCTCTTGCTCATTCTTCAAAATTTTCTTCAATGAACGAGTTAAATTATAGTAATAGTACTCTGATCTAAATAAATTAATGGAGTACTAGTATATTGAGAGAGATAGCCAAGTAAATCATGCAATTAATTTAGTTGTACCTGTCCCACTCACTGAGGATTTAAATGACGGAATTCAATCGGACTCTGTTGATCTTGGAGCAACAAATCTTTGGAATTCGGAAATTATGAAAAATCTGGACCAGAAACTTTTACATTTGCAACACGAAAATAATGAACTTAAGCAGTTATTATTCGAATATAAGCACTTGTTTCCAGATATTCCTACAAGGACAAAAAAATTTTTTCATGACGCTGAAATTGTAGATTCAAAACCTGTGAAACAACACCCATACAGGATGAACCCTCTCAAACAGGAATACTTGAAAAAGGAAATTCAGTATTTGCTGGAGAACGATTTCATAGAGCCCAGTAAAAGTGATTGGAGTTCACCATGTATACTTGTTCTGAAACCAGATAAAACTTTCTGTATGTGCGCTGATTATAGGAAGTGTGTGAGAAAAACAGATTCATCTCCATTATAAAAATTCTGGGACAAAGACATTTAGTGGAAATTTATTCTGGAATTCTGACGGGAACATTATAAATTGTGATTCAACGAGGAACTGTTGCCATCAGTACAAGGACCTCATTTGACGTCATCGCCTTCCATATTGGAACTTCATAGAGATTCAAACCTGGATTCATTTAGAACTGTTTAGCAATAGGACTTATATTTTTCAATTCTAGGATTAAATTTTGGATTATATTCACAAACTCTAAGTCCTATTTCATAGTTTTATCTTGTTTTCTAGGGAAATAAATTATTTTGTTAGAATTTACAAAGCTTGTTGACTTCACTCTTTTCTTTTGTTACTTTTATACGAGCCTACACGTAACAATATATATATATATATATATATATATATATATATATATATATATATATAAAAAACAGTTTTCCAAAGTTTTGAACTAAACAAGAAGAATAAACATCGAAACATGACAGTGTCAGGGGGCTTTTGGCAGTACAAAATTGTGTTTTACTATTTAGTCTGACAAATCATGTTATTGCAGGTGTATATTTAGATCAGCAAGAACTACGGATGTCATTTGGTTTCAATCCTCCCAGTGATTTAGAAGGAGTATCATTTACAAGTTTGTGACAACATACACTATATACCAAGCAAAGGATGAATGGCCATTGCATATGCTCTTCTAGTCTACGACCAGTTAACTTAAAAAAAAAGAAATTTTTTTCATGGTATGCTTTTGGGATTTCACAAAAAAAAAAAATCAAGTACACACAGTTAAAAATTGAAATATTTATTGAACACATTTCCACAAATGTTGATAATTGCAAGATATACAAGTACTATAGTTTCTTCAGCTCTGCATCACCCGCATCTGTAAGCTCAGTGAATTGTCACCTAAGTGTCTCAAAATGTAGCCAAAATTACACAAATGATTTTAATTCTGTTTGTTCAGACACACAGACAAACACTACAATTTTGATAGATGCTGAAAACAAGTGGACAGGTCTTTATACATGTAATCTGCCATGTTGGTCCTGGAGTAACAGAGTTGATTTTTTTTATACAGTTTGAACAGTTATGGGAGCCATCACATAGCACTGGTACACAAACATCGTTTGCATTATCTACTTTTCTTTAAATTATTTTAAATTTTACTTTCATGTATGATATGATTTGTCTACTTATGGAACAGAATGGCTCCCTTTATCACTCAGTCCTTTATAAAAAAATTGGACACTTCCATTAATTCCAGGACTAACGTGGCAGATTACCAGTAAAAATGCACATACCACTTTTTCAGCAAGTATTGAACATGCAGTGTTTCCTGTATGTCAATATAAATGGTTTTGGAATCATTCATGCACAAAACAAATTCAGTAATTTAGCTGATTAGCTAGAAACAAATTCAGTAATTTAGCTACATTTCAAAATGCTCATGTGAAAATTCACTTAACTAGCTGAACAAACTACAGGATTGTCACAGCCTTATCCAGCACAGCCTCTATAATGAAGGAAAAAGATAACATTCATCCATACAGATCATAATTTCAAAGCTGCTAAATTTATTATTAAAAGGTGAAATCTTATTATTAAACTTAGTTTATCATATCTATCTACATAAACTGTACATTAAATAATATAATAATCTCTTGGAATTAATGGTGTTAAAAAGCTGGCAAAAGAGTTTTTAACAAGGAAAATAATATAATAATCTCATGGAATTAATGGTGTTAAAAAGCTGGCAAAAACGTTTTTAACAAGGAAAAATAAGAATATTTCATTATTACAATGCTATTATAATATTTTTGCAAAGACTGCATTGTTAAATCAAGCCCTGACAAAATAAATCTGGCACGATTAAAAGACTTAAGGTCTGAATTAAGGTCTGAATGCTCTTTTTAGTACCAACTCCAGAAACATAGTTCTTATTCAAATTATGGCTGTAATAGAAATTATCGCTGGATAAACAGCGTAGAAGTTTGAAAACATATCTACGTTATTGTTTATTTTCAATGGTAAATTTGATTACAATATTCCAAATTCATCTGCTTAAATATTTAACAGTAATAGCAAACAAGTTTTTTTCCTTCTCAAGAGTCTCTCAAAGGGACAAATGCCTTACTGGCCAAAAACTTCCACGCATTCAAGGAAAGCCTGTTTATTCTTTTTAACTGCTAGCTGTTGAAACATTTCCAATATTCCTGAGTGACAACAAGATTTTCAAGATGGCTAACATGTTGGCCATATTGGATTTAAAACTGGCATCATTTTCCTTCAAAACCAATAAGCATCATACGAAGCCTTTGATTTCTTTTGACATTTCTGGACAACACAGTGGCAAATTCAACTGCAGAAAGCCTGTACACACGCATTAGCAGTTTGCTTTGGAATTCAACATCCTCTGGACTGATATGCAGTTAATTCTGAGAGGAATTCATAATAAACATCAAGTGAGTGGAAAGATTTGATGAAACAGATGGACATACGATGGCTTGAACCTCCTGCCTTGGTACAAAGAACAATCCACATAAATAAATCCATTAGTTTTGTCAGCCACACAAAATCTATGAATTTCCAAAGGGCATACCATCTACCATAGAATTTACTGCAGTATGGCTGCTCTTCACATTAAGTCAGAAATAATAAAAACTGACACTCTTGGAACACAGGAAAACTCCCAGGTACAAAGAAAAGAAACACAGGAACAAAAATAAATTTGCACAATCATAGCAAGTACAAGATAATACATCAGAGATTCCAAAAATATGAGCAACTGATGGCAAACACCAAGTGTCTGATAATCGGAGACAGATATTTTTTAACCTCTGATTTTACATGAAATATAATGTACCCTTCCAACAAAATAAAAATAAATTACTTCACATTATATATATTTCCTTGATATTCATCGTTTACTTTTAAACTAAAAAACTTCCCATGTCAACAAGCATCATAGGCTGAACATTCCTGATGTCCACAACTGAAAATTTTGACCTGGAAATTCCAATAACATCTCCTTAAAACAGGTAAAGGATTTAGGAGACAATCATTTGCAAAACATACATACATTATCCCATTTTATGGGTTTCATATTAAAATTCACATCTGCCCATCAAAAGAAAATACATAATACAAAGTAAATGTTTGCTCCAACACCCTTTGCAAACTTCTGATTTCTGCTGGTCTAGATGCCTGAAGACTGAAATTGGTCCAAATCCAAATTAAACTGTGAGAGACTCTGTGATACAAACAAAAAATGTCAGCATCTTAGACATTGTATTCCCTGTATCCAGGCAACATATTCTTACATTAATTCTTAAGAGAAATGAAACTAAAGCAATCTTCATCTCTAAAACAAAATTATTAAAACAAAAACAATTAAACACACACAGATTCACTAAACACAAAGTTGTCCTCTACCCAGTTTGAAATGGATATCAGTGCATATAAATAAAATAAAATGGAAAATGACACATACTAAACTTAAGCAAATTTCATCCTCCTGATGGGTGAATCATTAAACACTCTTACATGATGTATATTGATGATTTTGGATGTTTTGACCAATCCACTTTCATAACATTAGCTGTATTCAAACATCAGAATTGCACATCTGAACATAGGTTTTCACTATTATCAAACTCCTTTTGTGTGGGCAATTCATCAATATTGATTTATGCTGTGAATGATAAAGCAAAAGCAATGACCAAGCATGGCCTGCTGAGTTCAAACATCGAATACACATGAAATATTTTGTACCATCTGACATCAACTCTTTCCCCATGATGCAGCAAAAGTGTCAACACAAAAACCTTTAGACTCTGAACAAAATCCAATACAGTTTTTAAGAAATGTTCCCACAATAGTACAGCTATTCCCATCACAATGACTATTACAAATATACAGCTGTTTCCATCACAATAACCATCAAAAGTCTGTGCTGTCCGATTTATGGTCCTTGTGCAGATTTTTGTCGGCTATCTTTGTTCTCTTTCGTATCTGAAGATCCCATTAACATCTGAAGAAGAAAAAAACAGGTAATTAATACTGTGTTACTTTGAGTAAGTTATCATAATCACTGGGGGCCTGGGGCTGGCAGGGTGGTCAAAGGAGCTTGACTTTACTGATCACTCACATCTCATCTCTATCTATGTTGGTTCCAGTCTCATCTCAATAAATACTTGCCACCATGTATAGCCTATCTCATGCTGAAAAATGGTGTTAAACCCTATAACAACAACAACTTTAAGGACTGTTTGGGATTTAATTCACAATACTGTAAGTTCCTTTTAAAATTGTCACTCTGTAATAGAGGGAAAGAAATTTTTTCTTGCATTTTAGGAAACTTGTTGGTTTTCACTCTTTTCTTTTACTTAAAGACCATAGAGTCATAACATAAGTCAAACTGGAAGGTAGGGTGACCTTGAAAATAAGACATCCAAAATTGCTGTCAAGTTTTTTCCTCAAAAGTAAGCCAGCTTTGAAAATCAGATGCTTGATATATTTAACAAACATTTTACATGCATAAAGTTAATGTGTGGAAAGAAAAATAATCCTTGTCCTCATGGAAGAAATAATATTTTCATTTCTTTGTGAAAATCTTAATTACAAAAGCACGTTTCAATGATGACAGAAAAAACATTCTTTATCAATACTGAAAAGTTTATATTCATATAAACATAAATCATTAACATATCTGTAATATAAACAAAATAATTTTTGACACATGGGTACTACTGTCTACTGATATTTTGTATCCAAATGTAGTCCTACATTAAAAGTAAGACATCAACAAAATTAAGGTCCACAAAAAATTACTAATGACTAAAATCAGCAGACCACTCCAGTGGCCTAGCGGTTAGAGTGTCTGCCTTGGATGTGGGAGGTCATGGGTTAAAACCCTTGCCATGTAATACCAAAGACTTATGAAAATGGTACTAACAGCTGCCTCGCTAGGCACTGAGCATTAAGAGGTTAGTATTAGGCCTGGTCAACCTGGTGTCAAGATAATGTGACTGGGTGGAACATGAAGCTACGTGTCTGCGGCATGATGCCCTAGTGCTGGATCATTATAAACTGCCACACTGCAGACATCATAGCGATATGACTGAAAAATTGTTAAAGCCACGTTAAAAATCCAAATCACACACACACACCAAAACAAGTTATAGTTTACGGTACTGAAACTGGCACCAAAGATACCATATATACACTGTACTCACTTATAAGTTGGATCCAACTGCCAACTATACAGACCCAGGTCTGCCAGCACATGTAAGCTTTTTCCAGCAAATATGGGTCTGTGTTGTTTGTTAGGAGTAATCAGCAGAACAAACAACACAGACCCTCATCTGCCAGTACATTATGCAACAGCAGATGAAGGTCTATGTTGTTTGTAGTAAGTAATGCAAAGAATGATTGTCTATTCAGATCAATAAAATTACAACTTTTTCTTTACCTTATTAATATCATAACTTTGAAAGTGGACAAAATCTGCCTCCCAGGGACAGGGAAACCACACAGAATTTGCCCAAAAATCCCTATGTATGTCCACAGTTAAGGAGAAAAAGATCATATTTAAAGAAAATCACGTAACAAAATCGCAAGAAGTAGTAAAGCTATCTTGCTAAATTGTTTCCCTTTAATACATCCCTTCAGCTTGCCAAGTTTTCAAATAACTGAGACATTTTGGAAAGAAACAATTCAGCAACAGATGCAGCCTTATTACTTAACTTGAGATCTATATGTAACACGTAGATCTGACAGACACAAAGAGAAAGCATTGCATTGTGTTATGGAAAGTTATAATTAGAAAGGATATGTTCCAAATGAAATTTTTTTTGTGCTTTCATAAATCCAAAGCTGTGATTGGTGAATCAAAAGATCAGTAGAACATTTATCTCATACAATATCAGTGTCTGCCAGATCTCCATTATCCTGGAGATCTTGATTTTAATGAAATTGAAGATCCAGGAATTTGAAAGAAATGGCTAGTTCAACAACATAAATTTTGATCATCAAATGTATTCACTTTATTTGTAAATTCCCTAATTATGACCAATACAAATCAGTATAACCATGGGTTTTCATGTAGATTACAAATTATATCTGTGGTCCTCAAGACACATTGAAACCATTTTCTGAAAACAAACATCCAACTGGAAGCCAAAGTGGCAATGAGATTGACATCTACCTAAGTACCAAATACAAGCGCCATTGGCAAAGAAATCTGGGATAGTATGATACTCTCTGACATATAAAGGTGTTTCTATTTTTAGTACCAGCAGCCATATTGGATGGCAGATCAGCATATTTTGTGCAGACTTGAAATGCATTATGCCAGAATGCATTATGTGAAGTTTGGTCATCTTCTGTTCACTGCTTTTTGAGACGAGGATGTTTAAAAGAGTTATCTATATTTAGTACAAACTGACATGTTCAATTTCTAATCAGCATCATTGGTGCAAAGTTGAGAGCCCTCATTCCAGGATGCTTTCTGTCTTTCTTCTACTAATCATTTCAAAATAAACAACACAGACCTAAATCTATGTGTTATTCTACAGCAGATCTGGGTTTATACTCTTAGCAGTTAAGGGCATAATGATATGCAGCTGAAAACTGCATAATCAAAAACAATTTTTTCAAGTCACTGTAGGGCAACTATGACCTTGTTCTCACTTGTCTGGTTCATCTGTAAAACCTAAATAACAGTCATGCTCACAATAACTAGCAGAAATGCAATAAATTTTTAATTAATTCTGTAAAGTTATCTGTTGTCTTCTGGCCACATAATAATAATAATAATAATAATAATTATTATTATTAATACACAAACATTTTTGGTCAAGACTACTATGATGTAGTCATTATTATGAATGTGTCTTGACTAGTGTCTTTTGGAGGAAAGTCACTGTAAAACCCATCTAGAATGTCATTATTTCTTTGGAATTTGCTGTCATGGATGCCTGGTGTTCATGTACATGTACCACTATGTGTGACATATCAGTATAAATAAGAAAAAAACGATCTGTCATTATTATTTGGAATAACCAAATTGGCAAGAGAGTATACACTTTCAAAGTGGAGAACTGCCAATATAAAGGGAGCTAACTCTTCTATCTCCATACATATAATGTGACACTGCCATTGTCAGTGTGCCTTTACACTGATGTGTTTTATATCACAAAATTTACCAAAGTACTATTTCTTTAAGTGTGCAGTGTGGATATTACATTGAATGTAAACCTTTTATTTTGCTTTGGTTAAAGAATCTCTGTTATGCTAGAGAAAAAAAACTGCATAAATTGTTTTCTATACTTATAAAACTAATTGTTTTGTGGAATGTGCCTGCAAAAATATCACTCACAGATTTTAGTAACTGAGTACTAAAGAAGTTTGTAGCTGCAGATTTTAATTTGTTCCTAGACCCCCATTTACATCGGATGTATCCATAAAGGTTAGCTCCATTCATCACAGCTGCAACTATTATAACCATCTGGAAAATATAGAACATGTTAGTTATCTTGTGATGCATCAAAAACATTCATAGAAATGGATCAAATTGTTATAGAAAATCTATATCAGTTCTTCTTTAAAGTCTGTCTGCTATCTACAGTACCTGATACATTTATTAATATGAAAAAAAACTCATCAAAAGAAGTAAGAATTTTCTAGGGTAATCCTGGTTCCATTATTATAGCAACAAAATCAGACCATTTGGGAACAAAATTTCAAGAATGAAATTGATATAACTGAGAATTCACCAGGATTTCAAAACATTTCACATCTGACATGGTCCCAAGTTTGGCACCTAACTCCTGCCCCTGCTCCACCCCACCCTCTCTGAAAGAAAAAATATGTTTAACAACAGTCAAATATTTTTTTCTTAAGCTGGTCTATTTTCTTGCAATATATTTAGTAACAAGAAGATAAAAATGTAAAATTGACCATCTAGAATGTTGCAATAAAAACGTTTTGGATCTTTCAAGGAAAAAAAATATTATAAGATCAAGCTCCATATCAGATTCATTTCCTTTGCGGATTTCTTTATTCTTTTGCTTTCTTGCTTTTATTAACTTTAGTATATTAATGAATATAAAACCATCGATAAACCTTTAAAAATGTATAAATTTATAATGACTGGTCAACAACATTTACAAATCATTTGAAAATACTTACCGACCATTTCAAGCTAAAGATGACTAGAGCTCCAAAAAAAAGTATTATCCAAATCACTTCAAAAGCTACGAGTGACAACCAGAATATTCTGGACTCTACAGCTGTCACTTTATGCTGACTTCCACGCTGCAGTTAGAATAAAAGTGATCCGCCATAAATACATGTACTTAAGATAATGGAAATTTGCACAAATATTTCACCACTAAAAACAATGACAGAATCAGAAAGAGCCACATTAGAGCAATGATTGTCCTAAGCATGCCCTTAATGATTATAATTTGCCAAGTAATGCCTATAACTCTATAATTATGTGAGAAAAAGCTTTAGAACTTTGAAAAGGTACTATAAAACTTTAAAAGGGAGCTAACTCTTTAATCTATGTCAATATGTTATGTTCCTAGGAAGGTTACATTATCAAGTTGTAGCTGAATATGTCAAGTAACTGAGGACATTTGGCCTTTAATAGAAATGACAGACATAAAAAAGGACAAGAGGCCCAATGGACTGAGATCACTCATATGGCTGACATCTACTTTAGAGTAATTAAAATTTCAGGGCAATTTGCAAAGAAATGTAGGTTAAAGGTAGAATGATGCTTTTTAGAGTTTTTCTCTATTTTTTTTAGTAATGGCAGCCATATCTAATGACAGACTGGCATCATTTGTGCAAGCTCAACATACCTTATGCCAGAATGCACAGCCTTAGATAAGCAGCATATTTGCATATTTAATGCAGTTTAAATAAAAATGCATAAAGTTTGATCAAATTATGTCACTAAGATGCTTGATGTGTTCAAAAGGCATAATTAACATCTTGATGATCAAGACTTGGTATCACATCATAAACTTTGTGTTTTGCAGTGTTCTCAAAATATCCCATCAAAATGTAAAGAAAAAGAATGCAATTCCAAACCTGAGATTAAAATACCCAGATTATCAGATTCTTATTTTGGAACTCTGAATATGCTATGAAATTTGGTCAATCTGTGTTGACCAGTTTTAGAGAAGCCTTTTCAGGCTCTTTCAAAGTTTAGTAATGAAAGTGGCTAAACTTCATAGTAAATCAGCATAATTTGTACAAACCTTAAAGGCCTGTATATCAATATCAGCATCATCTGTACAAACCTTAAAGGCCTGTATATCAATATCAGCATCATTTGTACAAACCTTAAAGGCCTGTATATCAATATCAGCATCATTTGTACAAACCTTAAAGGCCTGTATATCAATATCAGCATCATTTGTACAAACCTTAAAGGCCTGTATATCAATATCAGCTTATATTGTCATACTTTGAATCAAATTCTGTTCAGAAGTTTTTGAAAAGTCATTTGATGGTAGCCCTATTTAAGTAATGGCAGCCAAATTTGATGCTGGATTTACTTCGTTTACAAATTCGACAGGCCTTAATACCGGAATATTTTGGGTCAAATTCTGTTCATGAATTTTGAAGCAGAAGTCACTGAATATTTTTTTTACATATTTTAATAAACTTATATTAGATATATATTTACAAAGAATCAGTCTCCGTTAAATAAAATTATGACATACTCATGCCAGGATAATTTCTATCAAATCCTGTCGATATCTCTTCAGCAGGTTTGAATTATAAGTACTTTAAAGGTTTTCTATTTTTAGTAACTGTGTCCCTATTTAATGGCATCACAGCATTATTTGTTTTAACTGAAGGGCCCTCATGCCAGGATACTTTATGTCAAATTTAAATTGGTAGTTTTTTAGGGGGAGGGTAAAACTAATTTAAATATGAATTACTTACCTGTTGCTATTGCATTGCTTTCACGTTTACATGTCGAAAATCCTTATCTGTTTGATATTAATACATCCTCCAAAAGAGTGGAGAACTGTCAATAAAACATAGTCAACTTGTGTGCTTCACATGCCCATTTGAAAGACAGTTATCTCTTTAACAGATGATGAGTATTCCAATACATGAGAATAAGGTAGGAGGAGGGCGTTCGGCAATAGCAACAGGTAAGTACTGCATAATTAAAAATAGATTTACCCCCAACCACCATTTTAATAGCTGTAATAACTTACCCATCACTATTGCACAACTAAATTTTGTCAGATGGGTAGGCTGATGTGTTAAACTGATCAGAAACAAAGGAAAAACTAGAATACATTCACCAATTAAGGAAGAGATCCACTTATAGAATGCTGGTGTTCCTCTGGACCACATGTTATGCCACAACTGTCAGTTCCAGAGGAAAAAATCCTTGTTTTGTTGCGCTAATGAGTGGAAGTAGAATGGGACTGCCAAAATGATTCCTTCACGACATCCTCTAAAGAAGAATAATTTTGACAGGCCCATGAGACAGTGACAGGTTGAACCAAATGGGCATTTAAGTTTCATAAAAAAAGCTCTCTCTCTCTCTCTCTCTCTCTCTCTGTAAAGGACTGACAAACTCTTCTGAATGTGATGACATTCCACCATGTGATAGTAGAATCAAAAATATCAAAAGAACCTTTAAGAGGAATGAAAACACATTTCCTATAATTCCTTTTTCCTTTTAAGGCATCTGGATCAAAATGCAGTTCCTTAATTAGGCATAAAATCTGTCTTGATCATCTCCTGCACAAATTTGACTGAGACAGGAAATCTCTAAAGGTGACTGATGTTTGGCTAAAAATCCTGGTTGACAAAGGAGACAAACCAGAGACAACCAGTGTCAACAACACTGCATGAGTCTTAAGTGTCAGGTCCTAAAAGCAGACCTCACTCAATCGTTCACAGGGTGTTTTGGTTAAGACCATAAAACATAAAATAGATTCCATTTGGGTGTAAAAGAGTGAAAGACAGTTCTCTGCTGCACAAAATACTTAATGAGATCAGCAATGTTTGAATCTGAACCAACTGTTGGGCCCTCAGAGAATTTAAGTGTGTAGGAAATGGGAGCTAATAAGACCGTAACAGTTGATACTTTGCACCTACTGTTCTCCAAATGGAACAAAAGGAAATCAGCAATCATTTATGCATGTTTCTTACTACATCATTCACAGGAGATTCTCCACCTGGCATCAAAGACCTTGGATGTCAAAGCTCCCCCATCTTGAATGAAGCAACTGGCAACCCAGTCCAACAGCTTGTTCTGGTGGATAGATCGCCTGAGATGAGTCAAGCATGAAGGTGGAGAATCTGGAGTCCCTGCATTGCAACAGATGATCCCTTCTGTGAAGTAGACACCAGGGTTGATTTATCAAGAAGTCTAGGGACCACTGAAACAAGATCATTGGGAATGCAGTGGGGCTATGAGAATGATGTGAGCAGTAGAAGTTCTGACTTTTTCTTGAACTTGAGGTAGCAGTCAAGGACAGTGGAAAAGCATACATGAACAGACAATCCCACTGGAAGCTGGCTGTATCCACTGTCCATGCTCTCTGGTATGGGACTGGAGAAATGTAAATGGATTGAACTCTGTTGTTGAGCCAGGTCACAAACAAGTCCACCATTCCCCACAGCGAGAAAAGGGACTTCATTTTTATGAAGCAATGAAGAGACCATTCTGTAAGGACTGTTTTGCCTGTCTTGGACAGACTATCCACTAATATGTCTTTCTTCTCCAGACTGTGGCAACCTCCCTGGGTGATGTTCTCCAAGGCTGCCTAACTAAGGATTTTCAAGACATCTATGCAGTGAGAAAGGACATGTGTACCTCCTTGATGTCAGAGGTACACTATCATGAACATGTTGTCAGAGGTACACTATCATGAACATGTTGTCAGAGGAGACCATGACACATTGACCCTTTACTTTGTAAATGCAGTCCTGCAAAGCTAGAAATACAGCTTTCAATCAAGATTGTTGATTTGGAGAGATGTTTTTTCCTGAATGTGGAGGAAATATCAGAATGTGCAATTAGGCATCCTTAAGGTCAGTGAAGATCGCTCAATTTGATGATGAATCTTGTTCTGGATTGAGGAATGTTCTTCATCTTGAAATGTTCCTCCTGAAGAAACCAGTTTAATAGGGAGAGATTGATTATGATACGAAATTTACCACTTCTGTTGGTGACCTGGATCATTCATAAGTACAATGTGGGAGACTGATCATTCAGAACCCTCCTGACTGCATTTTCTACAAAAAAACATATGCCTCTCTTCTATTAACTTCACCATATTGGACTGGTGAAAGAATATAGCAGTCTTGAAACCAGGGGTGGTTCCTAAAATGTAAGTTGGTGATATGAACTTATAATAGCAAGGACCAACTCATCATCCATAATGCTAGACCAAGCTAAGATGAGCACCTACACAGATGTAAGGAAAAAGAGTGCACAGCAAGAGAGCGTGGAAGTTCCCAGGGTTGTCCCCTGCCACCACCACCTGCTTGGGAAAGGATGGGGAGCTAAAGAAAATCTTTCCAGAGGCTCTTCAGTTTCCATGATGTGAACCCGACTGATGAGATCTCATTTGAGGCTGTGCATTAGACTGCAGCTGTATCTGTTTGAAAAAAGTTAGTGGATGGCTCCTGGAGCCAAGGTAGGAATGAGTTCTCTGAAGAGTTTATACTTCTGTTAAGTAAGTCTTTCCAGGAGTCCAGTGTAACATCACAGTGAATGTGAAGAGGTTTTGCCAATAAAGCCATTGCAATAAAAAATTAATGCCGGGATATCTTGGCCACAGCTTCCAGGATGCCCTGTAATATAGCTGGATTCAAGGCGGCCTCCATCAGCATACTAAATGAAGAAGCAGTGAAGAGGTCAGCATGGGAACCTATATTGAGCAGAAGCTGGACTTTCTGCTCTATAGCTTCAGTGGTTTTAATGAGAAGGCTTACCCAGGCTCCAGTTGAAGTACCCACATGGGTCACACATGCATGCAATTGGGGAGGTTTAATAGGCCACTTTTGGTGAATCAACCTGGTAATTTGAGGCAGTGACCATAGGTTTCAAGGTAGAGAAAAGAAAGAACCACCTTCTATGCTGCCTAGTGATATCTTAGCCAGACAAAAACCTTTGAGGTATTTTCACAACTGTATGGGAATGAAGAAAAAGCAGGAAATCTGGTGGTGGTGGAGTCCTGTAGGTCATTTCCAAACTGGAAAGATCTTGGTTGTATACCAGAAGGTTTTGTATACTAGTCCATGGTTAAGAGGTGGTAAACTTTATGGCCTTATCAGAAACCAGTATTGAACTGAAAGGAGTCAAATGAGCTATATGTACCTTGAACTCATTGGAGTCATCATCATCTAGAATACAGACAGCTGGAAGTAACATAGGAGCACTCTTTGCCATTTCCCATACTTCATGATGGTGAGTAGAGGCTCTATGTAGAAGTTCTAAGATTAAGACAAGACCACTTGTCTTTCCGGTGGATGCCACTGGGCAAGGAGGTGATGGCAGAACATGAGCCATGGAATTACCTCTACTCTGGGACCAGGGTCCAGTAGCCCTGTGGTGTATAAGGGACCAGTTACCCTGAGACGGAGGGGGGGGGGGGGCCCACACATCCCATATGGATTCACTGGGATAATAGGGAAGAGGGGATACTGATCTGGTCCCATTCCCTAGTTTGGACCAGCTGGGCAGTCTCTGTATCCTTTACTGGTGTGATGGCAAAGTGTGGACAGAGATGAGTTCAGTCCAATTCCTATCCCTGTACCGTAAAACACCTCTGAGTAATGGTGTAAATTTGGCAACTGGTTTGAGATGACAGGTGGCCGATGACCAGTATCATCTGACAGAATGCTGGAATGATCTGATTGGAGACAAGTGGTACACTTTCCTCATGGAAGGCAACAACATGCTACTTTGAATGTGAGGGGTGTTCGTCTTCTCCTTGGACTGGTCTGGGATTGTTCATCCTGGTTGAAGAACTAGTCCTCTTGCAGTGGGCTTCCTATATATGCACCCTGAACATGTGAGACAGTCTGGATGAGTGTCTCAAAGGCCCTTCTTGTAACCACACGTTTTCACACACTGTACAATCATTGTTCTCTGAAATGAAACTTATCTGAGAGAAAACAATAATAATAACATGTATTATTTCACACAAGAAACTCATCTGCTTGTATTTAGTACATGCTACATGCACCCCAGTGTATTTGCACAAGGTAAACAATGATTCACTCATCTGCTCACGAGGAATTTCCTTTCTTTTTAATAAGGAAGAAATTTGTTAAACCTTTATTACTCTCTCAGAGTAATACATACACACATAATAACAACGTGACACATATTTTGTTAAAATACAATGGTAAAATCCAAAACAGCACACTAATGTTTAATAAATTTAATTAAAGGAGTTATGAATTCCTATTAATTGAAGATGGGCCTATGATGTGTTATAACACACAAGACTTACACATAACCAACTGTAAAAAAATGATAACCAACTGTAAAAAAATGAGTGGTGTACCGTAACTCCTAAGAATAGGATACAATGTGGTAACCTCAGAGGTCCCTTAAGTAGCCACGTTCTGAAGGGGGTTACCAGTATGTTCTATGGAGATGATAATGTAACACCAAAATAAATTTTTTGACGAAAGACTGAAGTGCAACAAAGCCCTAACAGCATTAGGAATTTTCTCTGGTCACGCACATCCATTAATGTGCCATCCTTGAAAAAGATGACTGCTCTGTGCACGGGTATGTAAAGTGCACAAGTGGACCATGTCTTATTGGCACTTTTCTGCTCTCTGCTCTATGGGAGGATGTATTCACAGTGAAAAGGACATGGTGGGTTTTTTTTACATGAAAAAGTACAAGATATACAGTAGCAATGGGTAAGTTACTAATGCTATTAAAAATTCTGTTTTTTGGGGTGGGTGGGGGTGGGTTAAGAAGTTGTTTTACGGTTTATCTGTTTTTAATAATGGTGACCATATTTGATGGACCATCACCATTATTTATATAAATATGAAAGTTTTTTATAATCCAATGTTTTCTATCAAATTTAGTCAAATTATATTCAGTGTTTTAAATCTGTCATCACCTGACAGTTCTTCTATTTTTAGTAACAGTAACTACTGGATAGCAGATCAGCATCATCTATAAAAATCTGAAACACCTTCATGCCAGAATGCTCTCTCTCTCTCTCAAGTTTGGTTTTAATTGGTCCAGTGATATTTAAGAAAAAGTTTAAAATAGCAATTTTTGATGGACAACATGAGATGAATAATAAGCATAGGGCCAAACTATAAGCTCACCTGGTCTTACTGCCAGGTAAAAATATTTTTTTTTTAAATGTGATACCAAGGTTTTACACTCTTTCAAAATGGAGACAATTGGCAGTTGGATATATCTACTAAGAGTACATACAGACACCCCTGCCAATATGGTGTAACTGAAACAAATCTTTGTTAAAAACATTACGTCAAAATTCAAAAGTCAATCACCTGAGCCGCACATTTCTCAGATTTTTTACTGATTCAAAAAAAACCCCAACATTTTACCTAATTTTTAAAAAAAATATAAAGCCCTATGCCCAATTTGTGTTCAACTCATGAAGTTCAACAAAAGTGACTAGGTGAAATGGAATTCATGATGCAAGGGTAAACTCCCCTTCTATGTCAAAAAAGAGCCAAGATTCAATCAAATTTTAAAAGAAATAGGTGGAAATTTAGCTTTACCTATTTCTTTTCGATAACTAAACCAATACAGAGTTTTCTTTCAACCCATGATGTGCAGTAAAATGCCAACACAGATTATAAATGACAGTATGCTTTGTGCCTTGTAGATATGCCAGTTATAAAGGTAAATTGTTAATAACCAAATGCTTGTATATAAACCAATTAAGAAAGATCAGATTTATCTGCTTCTTATCTAATTGTCATTGGTGCTCTTCAGTTGTATAAATCTTCAACAGAACCTTTTTTAAATTAAATCCAGGCTCTCATAACCTAGATGTGGCCTCACTTCTGATACTTTACCAAAGAACTATGGAGACTGACAAAAGAATATTTAGAATGAAACTACATTGTTCAGCTTATTTTCCATTAAAATATAAAAAGGACGCAGCATTCTCACTTTCTCAGTTATTGGCACTACACACATAGACACAGATGTTCTCTGATAATTATATTCTCTCTCTCTTGCTCAACTCACATAATTTCTTTCCCTATTTCACAAAGCACACATCAACATACTTCTGTCTGACTGTCTCTCTTAAATTGTATGAAAACAGTAAGTGTTTCAGTTTAACAAATTTTATGGCAGTTTCAGTCATAAAAATGTAATTTGGTATCAATGATGATGTCAATCAAACTGTACAGAAAGCCATTTTTCACATCTATAACATTACAATAAACTGAAAACGCCTAAAAACTGAGAATTAAATTGGTCCAAAAGGTTTTTGGTCTTGATGGATTTTAGTGTATCATGACCCAGAATTTATCAAAAGATTAAGGGACAGTGCTTTCTTTCACCCAGCAGTGCTGCTCATCCAAGGCCAAAATGTACTGCCTCTCCCCAACACCGCCCACTAAAAAAGACCACAGCCCCAGACACAAACAGGTGAAAATCAAAACACCCTCAAAGACACATACATGTAGTTACATGTAACCACTTTTTGTGAAGGCTGATGATCTTAATGAAACAAATTAGAGGAAATGAACAATTTAAGTTTAGAACTGAGCCCAAAAATGTTCATTAACTAGCATACTAGATAACATAGCTTATAGAAAAATAATCTTACCTTTCTTGACTCAAAGACCCAGTGACTTTTCCCTTCTTCATCTACATAATTCCACCATCTAAGTCCAACCAAAAGTCGGCCTGAAGGTGAGAGTTAAAGTTTATACAAATTAAAAAGTCTAATGAATGTCCTAAATACTGTTATTTTACATTATTCGATTCTGTATTTTTTATTTTTAAAAAACCCAACAAATTATCATAAAAAAAATAATCCATGACTTTGAGAAACTAAGAAAGTGGTGATATAAATTACAGGGTTGTTGGAATGATTTCTCAAGTAGGGAAGCAATTTTTATGGCATGTGGAGTTTAACTGTCAAGTGAGCGAATTAGCCATGGGGAAGCCATGAACATATAGTTTGATAATTTGCAAAACAATTTCCAGCACTGATGGTAACAACTGTTCAGACATCCTAAGTAAAGAAGTGAACAGAGTTCAAGAGATTTGTTTCCCCAAAGGATGAGGTATCCATGTGTGATGAATGCTTCTGAACAGTAAAGGTGAAAGCAGGCAAAGTGAAAATTTTCTGTAAGTAATTTAATTTGAGCATCCACTAAATCTAAAAGATTATGTATACTTTAAAAAATCTCTCCAAAATAGGATTTTCATTCAATACAAGACACAGATTCTTATGTAAATGTCTGTCAATAAAAGACCATAAAGGACAATACAAGTTAATTTCTGGAAGGACTGTTTTCATGAAACTATGCACAGTGCCATTATCTATAAAGGAGTGTGTTTGTGTGATTGGAATATTAACGTAGCTTTAACAATTTTTCAGTCATATCCCTAAAATGAATGCAGTGTGGCAGTTAATGTCTAGCACTGGGGCATCAGTCCTAACACTAACCTCTTAATGCTGAGTACCTAGCAAGGCAGTTTGCTTGTACCATTTTTATAGGTCTTTGGTATGACATCTATAAAGGATACTTAGGGGACCAAAACTTGTGTTCTACAGCTTTATTCAAAAGAAGTTTAAATCATAATGCAATTATAAAACATTAATTAATGAGCAGGTGTCCATTATAAGAGATGTCTACTAAGGTAGGTTACAATGTACATACATTAAGACACCCATAACTTCCGTTAGAGTTAGTTTGTGGAGGTAATGCTACAGCCCTACAGGTATGTTGTATTCAGAGCTCTCTGTAGAATATTTGTTTCCCCAAAATTCCAAAACAAACTCTGCAAACTGAGATCTTGCTTATGACACTTTAGACAATATTAGTATTTTTGTCAGAGGAAAAATAGTAGAAAGGATACAAAATCTCTTTTTACGTTTAAATTTCAACACATGGAGACCTAAAATTTGAAGAAAAAAAAAATCATCAAAATTTCCTCAGATATAAGACAGATTCCTTTAAAGAAAATTCATGATTTTATTGCTGTATTTTAATCCCTGATGCAATCCGAATGCTCAATGACAAAAAATCATTGTTCCCTACCAAGCAGTAAGTATTAAAAACAAAAAATGCTTACGTACAATCTGATAGTCCAATAATGCAAACATATTTACCTGATAAACGTTGACTGTCCAGAAGTTCAAACACACTACTTACATTTTGACTGTCCAGAAATTTGAACACACGTACCTGATACAATTTGACTGTCCAGAAATTCAAACACACTTACCAGATACAGACTGACTGTCTAGATCTCCATACACTCATCTAATACAATTTGACTGTACAGAAATCCAGAAACACTTATCTGAAATGTCTGATTATCCAGAAATCCATATACTTACCTGATACATTTTTGACTATCCAGAAATCCGTACCAGAAATCCATACACATACCTGATACATTTTGTACTGTCCTGAAATCCCAACACACTTATCTGACATGTTTGTCTCTCCTGTAATCCATATGCACTTATCTGACATTTTTGACTGTCCAGGAATCCATACACACTTACCTGATACATTTTTGACTGTCCAGAAAGCCACACACACTTACCTGATACATTTTTGACTGTCCAGAAATCCATACACAGTAGAATAATGATTATGACAAAGTTTGTGATGAAGCTTGAACTGAACCAGCCACAGAAGAAAAATGCCACCAATGCACCAGTTCTGAAGACCGTATGGAAAAACACTGCTACAGGGTGTCTGAAAAATTTAATACATATTCGAGTTTAACAGCTGTCTACAAGATTATTACTGGTAGGATGGCAAATCATTTACTAGTGCGCTTTGATCCATTCATTTAACCATGGTTCATACTTAAGAATGATGTTCAAACAATGACTTTTGCAATTCACTTAGTTTTAATCATTTCACGTTTTTGTTTGTCCAGCCATAAATCTACACTTTCATTTCTGGGGCAAATCTCCACAGCCACTGAATATATTTCTGAAATTTGGTACATTTGTTAACTAAAAACATAATATTTTGCAGAATTTATTAAAATCTTACTAAGTAATTTGTCAAATCTCAGAGTCATGAATTCTGAAAATATTACATTTCCAATGAATCTGCCCCAATTGATATAAAAATTATGTAACAATGACACAGCAACTTTATAACTTTAAGTTTGAAATCTAACTCGAAATGATATGTTGATGTTAAATGTACAAGTATCTGAATTTACCAAATTTAAATTTTCAGTAAATTTCTTCAATTTATCAAATACTGGTAATCTTAATCCATGCCCAGTTGCATAAAACTGAACATATTTGAAACGATTATCTAACTAATTCATTGAACAGATGGGGTCCTAATGAAAGCTTAGTTTACTGGGAACTAACACAAAGTTAAAATACACAAATATTCTGAAGAAAAAAAATCTGTGACTTTTTTCTGTATAATACCAGTCTACATCTGCACAATGAACATGTCATTTGGGACTGACAATGTAATGGGGACAACAGGTGGGAAGGGAGAGGCCTAGGATTATTTTAAAAAAGAAAGTAAAAGTCCCTCTGAAGGACTGATGCATCACTAGGCAAAAAGAATTTCCAGGAGTTCCAGGTAAGACCAGTTTTTCCTCTTAAATGCTGACTGCTGAAACCATTTATGCTATTCTTCAGTATCAACAAGATTTTCAGATTAGCTGCTATGCTGTATATTGTGAATGTCAGATTGGCACCACTGACATATAGGACCAACTAGACATCATAAGAAGTCTTTTGGTGGAAACATAATGTTGATATGACCAATCATCTATGAGACACAAGTGATAACAAGATTTCATGATGGTCGTTGTAGTGGCCATATTAGACTGGCACTATTTTCACTTACAACCAACTTGACATCATAAGAAATCTTTCATGAAAATCCTGTGTTGATATGACCATTCATTTAGGAGAAGAAGCTATAGCAAAATTTTCAAGATGGCCACTGTGGTGGCCATATTGGATGTCTGAGTGGCATCATTTTCATTCATGACCAACTAGACATCATAAGAAGTCTTCTGAAATCCCTCATGTCAATCTAACTTTCCATTCAGGAGCAACAGCAATAACAAGATTTTCAAGATGGCTGCTGCAGCGGCAATATTATGCATAGATCTGCACTATTTTCATTTAGGACCAACTAGACACCTTAAGAAGTCTTTCAGTAAAAAAAAACATACTGCTGAGTAGTGACAAGATTTTCATGATGAGCACTGTGGCAGCTATACTGGATATCAGATTGGCACCGTTTTCATTTAGGACCATGCAGAAATCTTGGAATGAAAACTTCATGTTGATATTGTTACCATCCATTCAGGAGGAGCAGTGATAAAAAGATTTTCAAAATGGCTACTGTGGTGGCCATATTGGATATCAGATTGTCATCATTTTCATTTAGAAGCAACTAGACATAATAGAAAGTGTTATGGTGAAAACCCCACTTCAATCTGACAATCAGTTTAGGAGGAATGGACGGTACAGTTTTGAACTTTGCACTGGGTTTTATTTTTAAATAAAAAGAATTTCCCAGGTTTCCTCACTGGTTATCTTGGCTATTTAAGAAGACTTTGTATATCTTAGGCATTGCTGAAAGAGCTTTTAATTCCCTTTATTGTGGTGTAGATTGATGGATGTAATTTGGGTCACATACAATTCAGTATGGTCTTACTTCAGATGTGCACATATATAAAAAAAATGCTATCTCTCCTTGGGCATTTTCACTTTCTGGACTTCAAAGGTAAAATATAAAAAGAATGAGATGATAACTTATTTTAATTTTATGTATTTTTTAATTCATTCATTGCATTTTCAGAAGCTGGTTTTCCCTACTCTGGCAAAATCTGTTTTCCTTATCTTAATAAGTGCTCAATTTAGTGTACTTTAGACTAGTTTAGGCTAATTTATTAAGGACATGGGAGCAGCCATTTTGGTCAGCAGTGTGCTTAGATCATCTACAAATTCTATAAGTACCTTATGAAAAGAAATTTCAGCCATGGTAGATGAAAATAGCATTAAGATATGCTATCATTTTCTCTGAAGTGCATGTTGCAAATGTAAACAACTTCACCTACACCTGTCACTCCCTCAGAATTATGTAATATCTGTAGTGTGCCATCGCAGAGATAACAAGATTTTCAAGATGGCCATTGCGGCCATATTGGGTATCCAAGGAAGCAATTTTCATTCAGAACTGGTGTTTTGTAGATTTAATTTGCACTGTTTGTTATTTTATTTATTATATGCTATGGGTCATGTAAAACTGCATCATGTAGCTGACCTTGTCCAAAATCAAGTTCATTGTCTACCTGATCAGAATTATTGATTTTTTTAAAAATTCTGTAAACAACTAATACATTGCTAATATTTTCTCTATTACTGTGGGTTTAACATTAGGATCATTATTATTTTTATTATAAGTTTAGCAATTATAGCTTGGATTGTGCTGGAAATAATGGCTCTTCGCTTGTGTCTTAGTCTTTTATATAATCTTACTTATCTAGAAATTATTCATTCATGCTACAATATCTTGAGGCCAAATCATTTCTTGTGTTCAGTTTTTGATTTGGGATGAAATTATGTAATTCAAATTATTTTTCTCTGGAAATACAATGTGCTCTATGGTTGAAAAAGACATTATCTGGGAATTACAGTGAATTCAAATAAGGAAACCTTGGATTATATTACTGGGATTCAACAAAAGACTGTTGGCACATCTCATTACAATTCAGGTCTTTGGTACATTAGTACAGTATAGACTACAGGCACATCAACACTCTCAGCATTGCAAATTATTTGGAATACCACTAAAGTTTATTTAGAACTTTATTCATCTGGGCCTGTGTTAGTAATTCTTGGATAGTCTGGGATTTAATTTGCAATACCATAAGTTCTCTTTATATTTTGACTTCGTATCTGGGGGAAATATATTATCTTTTTTAAGTTTACATAGCTTGTGGCTTTTTGCTATTTTCTATTAGTTATTTTAAGATCACAGAGTCGTAATACCAGCTAGACCATGGGATGAATGTGTGTGTATTTTCAGAAAATGTTAATTTGCGACCTAGGTCAAGTAGAGGGGTATATAATCTTGTGTTCCTAAAAATTACTCATTCTTGCCTTAACATCTAAAGCAGAATAAATCTTACTGTTGTGTTTTTCATTTGGGTGGATTAAATTATTCAAATTATTATTCAGTGGAATTACAAAGTGCTCAACAATATTCTTAGACTGACACATCAATTTGGAATTATAGTGAATTCAGACAAAGACATTTTTGGATTATATAACTGTGATACATCAAAAGATTGTTGGTACATCATCACTATCCTGGCCACTCACACATTAGCATATTCAAGAATACAGGCACATCAACATATTCAATATCGGACTTTACTTGGAATACCACAGGAATTCAGATGGAACTTCAAACATTTGGACTTGTGATTGAACTTTTAGGACTATTTAGGATTTAATTCACAATACTGTAAGTTCTTTTTAAATTTTCACTTTCTATTCTTGAGAAATAAATTATTTATTGAATTTTACAAAACCTGTTTGTTTTCACTCTTTTATCTTTTATTCTCCTTAGTTTAATACCATAAAGTGTTGAAACTATATATATATATATATATATATATATATATATATATATATATATATATATATATATATACACCACATACATTCAAAAATAACATGCATTTAAAGTGTTGGTATAAAGCAATTTGATATACCAATACTATTAGTATATCAAATTGTGATCCACCCATGGCGCAATAATATGCATATATAAACATTCTCGCGAGCGTCTGCAGTTGATTCTAAATCAATGATCAATTTCCACAAATTAGTCACTAGTGACGTATGAAAAATAATGATGAAAAGTATTAATAATCCCCGTTTTCTAAATTAATTTAATATGGTACACATTTTCTTCACAATCCTTTCTGCTTTCTGTTCTCCCCTCCCCTCTCAAGCATAATGGACAAACTGCGCAGAAATGTGGAATGAGAGAGAAAAGGAATTTGGGCTGGATTAAAACCTTGAAATAGAAATTACACCAAGTAACCTACAAGAATATGGTTCGTCCTAACGATACGTGTGCACTTTCCTTGGGATTTATTTACAGTGTTTATCAATGATACAATGTTGCAAACCAGTAAATTCCTCGGTTACATGGTACACATACTGTGATATATTTAATGTTATGTTTTTTTGTTTTTTCTTAAACATACCATAATGTTCTAAAAAATCGGTTATTATTATTTAAAGATGAAAATGTCCAAAGGCCTCTCTCTCTCTCTCTCTCTCTCTCTCTCTCTCTCTCTCTCTCTCGACCATCGTAGCAGGATACGGGCTAAAATCTATGAAATGGCGAACGTAGAGGATTTTCCGACAATATCTCTGGACTTATGAATGATGGTAAAAGTTAAGTCAAACCAACCAAAGGATGAGAGACAGACAGACAGACAGACAGACAGAGACAGAGTTTTAAAGTCAAACCGACGAGAGAGAGAGAGAGAGAGAGAGAGAGAGAGAGAGAGAGAGAGAGAGAGTGTTGGTTCGTCAGTTGGCTTAGTTTCTATTCCACATTAATTACTATGCGCCTGAAGGTGAATGGCATTGCGTTCATTTGAATGGTGTAGCTATCCAAGTGTTGCTCCTGATCTACTTTTATTATTAAAACCATCTTTCATGTTTAAATCATAAGTGTGTATTATATTGATTTAATCAATGTGGAGAAAAATAGAAACCAAGAAAAGAAAACAATCAACTTATCAATATGCAGAGGTGATTGTAAATAGCCACTACGGCAGAGAACTACGTTTTGTAGCGGACACACTCGGGGATGTGAGGAGTTCATTCACTAGGTCAATACACGGCTGCCTGTAGTAAATCTGAACTCCGTTCAAAGGGCAAATATTTGTATTTGTATGTGATATAAATAAAATATATGTAAAGTATGTACGCTGTATCAATGATATACCACTCGTTGTATAAATTTTTCATTAAAAGGAAACTCAGCAAGCTTCGTTTCCTTTTAATGGAAAATTTATACATCTCGTGGTATATCATTGATACAGCGTACATACTATACATATATTCTATCTTTATATATATATATATATATATATATATATATATATATATATATATATATATATATATATATATATTATTGCGTTAGGGAAGCGTTCAATTTAACCATGAAATTTTGTTTTAAAAATATAATCACGACCATATTGATATCTGTTTTCTTTTTGAAAACACGTTCGTTTTTAGATTGTAAATGTTGATATTTGCATTGTATATCAACGACTACTTATTTGACCTACAACAGAAATAAGAACTTTTTAACATCGTATGACATTAGAAACATGACAGCAAACAGAATCCATTGCATTTTGTTCAAATGATTGGGATATTTGAATATCATAAATTTACGGATACAAGGGTTCAAAGAAGAGATTGCGTTCTCATTACGGAGTCCATTTCATAATTACATGTCAGGAAGTTTTGTGGTCTGATGGCCTGAAGATTTGCTGATGATAAAGTTTGTAGTTCTCCATACGCCCACGAAATCAATGGCTTCCCGATATATCTGGAAATAATTGACACATACAGCTTTTAAAATTCTTGAATTGAGTTCCAGTGATTAAATCAGAATTATTTTGACACGTACCTGGTTGATTAAGATTAAGATACGAATAACATTTTCATAACGTCAATTGATTGTTGTATCAACCGTCATTCCCTTCCAATCATTATAGAATATGATTATATAATAGATCTGACATTTAGTTTCGTACATCTTCATAAAGCGTTCATATATGTCTGGCATGCAATGTTGTATTGAAGAAGAAAAGCTCTTGCATTTGCATTTGAAATTAAAGCCTGTCAGAACTAAGTCTTACATACAAAAAATGAACCAGTCTTGATGTTGAAATAATTTGAACATACAGAATGGACAAAGTCTGCTGCGTAGTCCACCAGGTCCCGTGTTCCCAAAACCTAAAATTCATTTAAGATCTAAAATGGAGTTGGGTAATTGAAATAATATAAGATCTGAAATGGACTTGTGGAATTGCAAATTATATAAGTTTTGAAGTGGACTTGAGCAATAGACAATCATGAAGACTCGAAATGGGCTTGGGTAATTGAAAACCGTATAAGAAGTTATTGCAGTTACAGAACGACGAAGTCCTCCAACTTTGATCTTAAACTTACGTATCGGGTTCAAAATTTTCGAGAAAATGGAGCTTGATTACACAAGCATTTAAGTCATCGAGAATATATGTTTGTGTGTTTATGTTTAAATTATTTGAAATTTGTGTACAATCGAAGTAAAATAAAAGATAGCTTAAAAAATAAACTGAGGTTTAATAAAAATACACTTTTTGACAGAATTTTCTTCATCTGGAAATTGGCCTCATAAAGTTAATTATAATGAAGAGCTCAAATCTTATTACGTTGGACACCTCTTAGGAACGGTTACAATTTTTGTCCCATCAGTGTTTTGACAGGGAAGTTTTATATCTTTCTATCTATTTAACTGATACTTCTGACCGTGAGTCTTGAGTTGGTGCTAAGGTAGAAGAGCATATAATAATAATAATAATAATAATAATAATAATAATAATAATAATAATAATAATAAATTTCAATGTATCATCGCAATGTTGATCTAAAATTCATCGTTTTTTGTGTAAGTTTCCATAGAAAACAACGCTTATCACGTGAATCGACTAAAGCATAATGACATAGCCATGTTTTCCTTTGTGACTCGCAGCCATTGCCCCGAATGATTTAAAGTGTTCTCGAACTCGGACTTGACTTAATATGTATTCATTAAATTGCTAACATCCAAGCAGCAAGAACCTCTTTTCTTTTTCTTACTTTGGATCTTGTCGCAATCACAGACCTTTCCGAAAATAATAAGTTCTAAAATTCTTGTAAATTAAGACATATGCCGGACAATTTTAATCCAATGTAGCCGCAAAACATACTTTTACGATAAATGCTTTTGTTAAAACACTGACTCCTTCAACGCTGATAGTGACCACATTGTACAGAATATTGTTTCAAGCAAAGTTAAACGTCTTAGTGATATGACTTGAATATGTTCAACCAAACAGGAAAAATGTTTTATTTACGTTTAATATTGCAATGTCAAAAGGCACACAACAGCGTCAATATTGTAGGAAGAGCGTTACAATAATGACGATGACAAATGATTCCGTTTATTTTAGGACGATATTTCACTTCCACTGCTTCATTTGACTAGATGCCTCTTATGTAGTGAATAAGGAGTGTTTCTTGTCACGTTAAAGCAAGGTCGCCGAAAAGATGAGGTATGAGTGGTTTGTGTAGAGGATGTGTAAAATTGCAGAAGGTCGTGTTATGTATATTTAAAGGTCACTGGCCACCCATATTGTACAAACGTGTGATATTATTAAAGTCATAAACAAAACGCATTTGTTATGTATGCACACCATAAAAGTGTTTAATGAGATTTAAAAATCTGCTTTTTTAAATAAAAAAAATTATTCGGCAATCTCCGTAAACAATCGGAAGTTTCCGCGTGCCCAAAACGGATATAACGTACATTTATCCCTTCTATTCAACCTAGCCATTCAAGTGTTTAATTTCTCCATGTAAATGTCTATGTGATATATCTTACGATTGTGCACTGTGTTGCATATGATGTAACCAAAAGGGTGATGATGGAGAAAAAAGGTTCTTTCTTTTTCCGAAAGACCCTGTTTACCAGGAGAAAAAAAAAGTGGATTCAAGCTGTGAGATCGAATAGGGTGAGGGGATGGGAAAGTTGTATCATTTATGCCGGATTATAGTAACTTTGGCCCAACTCTAAAGACAATTCGGACCAACTCGAAAGACAATTCGGCCCAACTTAACAATAGTTTGAACAAGTTCTTATTCTTCAAACAACAAGCAGATACTATGTAAGATACGTTTTAGGAATAGGTTTTAGGAAAACAATTAAATTTAAACAAACTATCTTGATATTCTTTCAAAGAAAATAATCATACCTCGTAACGTACATATATATGAGAGAAAACACAAACTGACATATCTTGCTCGTTCTGATTAAAATATTTATATACATTTTTTATGCTAAAAAGTATATGCATCTGCACAACGACATTCTCAGTATATGTCTTCCGGTCAAATTATCATTACTAATTTATAAAACAAGAATACTTAACAGATAATATTCTACAGAATACGTATACATTTTTCTAAGGGTAGCGTACATGAGATATTATAACAAATATATTTAATTTTAGGCTTCACGTTGTAACACTGCTGCATATAATACACACTCTATTACACATGAGAGAGAGAGAGAGAGAGAGAGAGAGAGAGAGAGAGAGAGAGAGAGAGAGCATTTTGTCAATGTTTAATTGCTGCAATATGAAGTTCTTACCAGTTAAATTTATTGCTTGTTTTTATTTTTCAGGTTGTCTTAGTGTGTGCGCGCGTAAATTAAAAGCTTGTCATTACTAGTCAATATCGTAAATCATATTTGCTCCATTATTCCATACAAAAATAAGAAAGGAAATAATTTTGTGTTGAATTTGTGCCCACCCACCCCCTGCACGGTACAAAAAAATTGATAAACATACACTTATTTGAAAATAAAATGAAAGAAACTAACCTTGCATTGTTATCATTTATTCCTTCTTTTTTCGTCATGCGAAATTTATTAAAGAAAAAAAATATATCCACGAACTCCGTATATGTAGCGTATACCGGCTTGCGTATGCATCCTTACTGTAGTGTGTATCGCTTATGTCAAATAACAAAATCGCAAAAGAGACGAAAATATCACCAGATTGCTTGAAGGCACCTGCCATTCACGCATTATAAGTTACAAGGTGCAAACTGACCAAGACTGCTTGTATCCAGGTTAACTATACGACGGTATCTCGCAAATAAAAATCAGTATTTTAAAATACATTCACTGTGAGTGCAAATGATAATCTTTTCGCTAGCATGGGTAAAAAAGTGTTATGAAAACAAGTTATTGCTATGTATACTATTTGCCCTGCAAACATCAATTATGATTACATATGGCAAACAAATAGAAGCCCGGGTGATGGATAAGCACAACTGGCAGCGAGCAATAAACTCCTTGCTTAAACTTACCGACAGGATATCAGATACAAAGGTTATTTTATTACAAAGCAAACCAACCCCGGAAACTGACTTTGATATCTTTTAAGTGTGCCTATTTTTTTTTTTTTTTAAGTCGGCCGACATAAGGAAGCCAAGCTTGGTTCCTTTGGATTCTTTTAAGTGTACCGATGTCTTTTTTTTAATCAAGTCGGCCGAAATTCATTCCTTATTAACGAGAATTTTCAAAATAAACTGAAACAATGGAACAGTTTTGAAAGCGACACTATCTAGTGCTTCGCGCACGCATATCGATATAAGGTTGAACAGTAAATTAGTTCTTAGTAGTTTCATCTAAATGTTCCATATCCATAGTTTATAATGTTGTTTTTTTTTCGGCAACAAGAAGCATGTACTTCGTCTTGTGGTGATAAATGTACGTCATTTCCGGTTGGCGTCTATAGATGGGAAATCGTAGCGAAGGGGAATTAACAGCGTTGTATATGTCTTTTTCGAGTAATTATATTATTATTTCTTCTTTACACGTGATATTATTTTGGTTCTTTTTGTGCGAGAATAACTACTTTTAATCATGTAATGCAAATCTGATGTAAACAGAAAAATGTTGGTGTATGGCCGGTGATCTTTAAACTGTAATGTGTGTTGATTTTGATCCATGATTATTTGTTATGTGCACTGTGTGATTGACCTTGGTCAGTAATGGAGTTTACGGCCTACCTGGCTAGTGACATTGATTTTTATAAACAACACTACATAGCTAATATTTATCTTTAATATTGCATTATATATTAAGATCATGATTAATTGGAAGTAAGCATATTTACTAATGTTAGGTTCAAGGTCTAGCTTTTATTAGAAATGAAGAATGTTCTAGAAGCAAGTTGTTTATGAATTTAATTGAAATTCCATTCGGATGACAGAGTATTTCCAAAAAATGATTATTGCAATATAGGTCAGGTGGGGAGGTATATAAAGTTGTTTACTTCAGAATTGCGCATTTCTATCTTAACATCCGAAGCGGAATCAGTCTTATTGTTGTGTTCAGTTTTTGTTTGAGAGGATTTATTTATTTATTTTTTAAATTGTTCACTGGAATTACAAAAGTGCACATTAATACCTCTTGTTGTATATCGCTATTTTGTGATTACTGTGAATTCATTTAAGGACATTTTGGAGCATATAATTGTGATGCATTAAGACCGTTATCACATTATCTGCATCATCTAGTTTTCTTTAATACTAGTAAAATGTGTTCTTAATGTATGTTTCTGATATAATTCCTGTACTGATTAGACCTTATTTGTTTACGTGTGGTACGTGATGGCTCCCATAACTACTTAGTCCTGTATTAAAAAAATGAACCCATCCATAACTCCAGGCCCAAAATGGCTGATTACATGAACGCAGACCGTTCTTGTTCAGGATATAAGGAACAAGTTCTATGTTGATACAAATGATGTTGAAATCATTCATGCGCTAAAAGAATTAGGTAACTTTAGCTGCACTTTGAGAGGCTTACGTGAAAATTCACTGAGCTACTGTCTCGGATATCCTTCGTGATGCAGAGCTCAACGAACCACAACAGCATTGTCGTAGTTTTAGCATGTACCCTATTTCTATATTCCAAGTGAATTCTATAACCTAACTTTTGTTATCGTCTCGTAGTGTCGAATTCCTTTTGAAGGGTTCTTTTTCCTTTAGAAATGTTTGTTTTGTTTTAGCCTCCAGTGTCTTACAGGCATTCAAATGTCTCCGCATGTGGACATTGGAATCGGACGTTGGATATATCATCAGACATTCCTTAGTCGAAGAGGAGTCTCTATTTGGAGTTACATGTATCTAATGAACGCAGGTTAAACTCGAGTTATTTATTTTCTAATCTTCATACAGATTCATGAGTGATCATTAGAAACAATTCACTGATATTTATGTTTCACTTGTTTTCTAATATTTCCTTTAATTTCACAAAAATATTACATATATAGATTGAATTTACTTAATATGCCCAAGCATCGGACTGGCCAGACGGACTGGATACTAACTTTTTTGCCCCAGTCCGCCGTGAAAATGTCTGAAATCGGACCAGAGGACTGGAGAACTGGCGGTATTTTCGCACGCTGCTGCTGTAGGATGAAATTTGTCCTTGAGTCGATGTCCTTGAGTCGATGGGAACAAGAAAGCGTAACTCAAATACTTGCAATTCATTCCATTCCATTTCATTCTATCATCGTTAAAATATGTACAGTATTGTAGAAAATATGCATAAAACGGAAAAACGTGAACCTTATCTAATGATTTCTCTTTTTCGCATATATAAATGAATTTCTCCTTGATGATAATACAATATTATGCGCTACCGTACACGATTGTTACTAGTGGAAGCTCTCTGTGGATATCAATGTGTTATTAATATTGCACACGATAAGGTAAAGGGGAAACGATGACATTTTCATACTGCTTTATCCCTGATATATATATATATATATATATATATATATATATATATATAGAGAGAGAGAGAGAGAGAGAGAGAGAGAGAGAGAGAGAGAGAGCTGTTCCTGGATTCTGTGGGGGAATGCTTGATAATAGTAGGCAGAATTAATATTTAATGCAAATAATACTATCATATAGGTTAGAGAATTTTTAATTCGTACTCTACGGAGATTCAAACCCAGGCCCGCGGGTAAACGGCACCCATCGTCTTGCCAGCACACACCAGTCCATATTCCATCACGACTAAGCACGCATCACCAAAAAATGATGCAACTGAGTCGGTGTTATATGCACTCGTGTGAGACAAACACACACATGACGACCCAATAATTAATTCTCATCTATCTAGACAGAAATTCTGGATTCCTATGAAAGAAATCAAGTTGTATAGGATTAATTATAGAGAATTATAAATATACACCAGGTAAGGCGATGGGTGCCGTTTACCTGCGGATCTGGGTTCGAATCTCTGGGAGCACGAAATTAAAAATTCTCTAACTTGTATGATAGTATC
>JAECUM010022873.1:0-28770 GCA_016617855.1 Megalonaias nervosa | reverse complement strand
TATATATATATATATATATATATATATATACCATAGCTGTCAACTAATTATTGTTTATTCGTATTTCCAATGGACCACTAGCCAAGCGTGTCCTGGGCCACGTGCAAGACGTTAAGACATAACGGTGTGTGCGTAGCTTATCTGACTGAGAATGTCTTCTGCCTTAATAGTTCGACACTTGGACAGTTTCCATTCTATAACAGGTATAAATCCAAGTTCGAGGCCGTCCATGTGCAATTAATGAAATTTTTATTCATAAAATCAATGAATCCCTTAAAGGAACCTTCTAAAAACAAAAGGCTGACTTCAGATATTAACTTTTTATAATTAGTTTTCTACACGAATCATGGAAATTTTCATTGACTGAACTTGCATGACCCTTTGCTATGTATCACTCATACAGCATTCTATAACTTATATTCTATTCCTTTCTGAAGACTAAACAAAATCCTGATTAAATATAGCAATACAGTTTTTTAAGTAGCAGTTTTTACTGCATCACAATCGATTTTGAAAACAATGGATAGTCTGAGAAGGACCAAGAGATTAACAGATTTAAACAGACAATATCTAATCAGGCTAAAGATCTTGAGACCAGCAGTCATACGTTGGACAATACGGAACAGTGTACGAGTCGGACAACCCTCCGTATCATAAATATTCCAGTCTCCTCTGCTGACTCACGGAATTTAACACATATACTGTGGTCATTGCATTTTTCAAAGAAAAACTTGGAGTTGGTGTGCCACTTGATAAAATCGAGCGCTCTCATATTCTAGGAGCAATTGATAAGAAGTCGCGCAGAACACAAATAATTCTGAAGTTTGTGTCATAGGAGAAAAAAATTCGAAAAACAATGGAACCTTCATTACCGAGGATTTCAACAATATTATGTATAACCAAAAAAGAAAACTGAGAGAACATAAGAACAAGAATATAATCTATTTTTGGACAAGGGATGGGAATATCTCATTCAGGGAATCCGAAGAAGGTGAGATATTTCATGTAAAGTCAGAATCACAGATCCCAGTAACTTCCTAATTTACATTTAAACTAAAATCTCCATTTTGTAAATTGTGCACACACGTTAAATATTATCAACAATATTTTACACTTTGCAAACTTTGTGAACTCCTTACTCGATCTCCATCTTCGCATTGCCAGATCGGCACGTGCAGCCAAATACGTTTAACTTGTATCGTTGATTTTTATCGGCTCTCAGCATTGTTCGCACAGTTTGAATTACATCGCTGGCTCGTGTTATATCAGTTTGAGTAATGTGGTATTTTCAACCGAAAAAAATGTCATTCAACTCAGTTACTGGTATAAATACATTTCAGAGCAACAAGTCTATGTGTGTATGTATATGTTCATACAAGTATATATGTATGTTTATATGTAATAATATACGTATATATGTGTATGTGCATGAATGCAAATGCGTACAGGCACGGTTGTATACATGTATATGTGTCTTGCTACAGTTACCTTACGGACGTGGTCATGGGGATGAAATGTGATGTCCAGCCTTAAGGCGTTTACGTTATGATTCATCTTGAAGTAAAACTCCATATTTAGCTGATTTGTATTGAATTAATTTTGTATATAGCTTTAACGTTTTATCAAGTATTTGATTCAACTTTAAAATCACCATATTACTTACGCAGTTGTATGCTAAATTAGCCAGCAGATTATCACAATCTCGAGAAACATGGACGCATAATCTCATTTGTTGTTTTCGTTATTTTTTTCACACTGTTATACTCTCTCTCTCTCTCTCTCTCTCTCTCTCTCTCTCTCTCTCTCTCTCTCTGCACAATGTCAGTAACACAGTGTTGTACAATCAGAGTCTTATATACGATTTTACCATATCTTGTCTTCACAGAGATTACCCCCAATGGAGAAAAGCTACCACATTATAAAATCCCAAATAATGGACAACTCCATAATGAAGTATAGGATCTCCATTCAACAAGTTTTCAATGTTTTGGGGTAAAGCCATGAAAATGAACATCACAAATACGTCTCGAAATATGTTTTATAAGCAATCAAATATAAGCGTTGTACTTTCACTTATCAAGAATACTCCATTCAGTTTAATGATTCCACTCTTACTATGTGTAAGAACACTGACACAAATCCGGGACCTATCGATGGTAATGAAATTTCTTTACTTCATTTAAATATTAGGAGCATCTGATAAATATTTGTTTACTTAGAAAATATAGCAGAAGACTTTTCAGTTTTGTTTTGGTGAAACATTTATATTCTAGCATCCATATGGGTTTCTAAAACTCAGTGGTTTTCAAGAAGCTTTTAGAAAAGATAGAAAATGCCACGAAGGCGGCGTCATGGTATACGTTTCTGATAAGCTAAATTGCAAACGTCTGATCAATTCGAACTTTGGCTGTCATGACTTTGAACCAAAGTGGACAGAGATTACATTACCCTCGCATCAATTTGACTTATAGGTAGGTAACAGATCAAACTACTCTCCAGCCCAAGCTTCAGTTGATATCGTCATTGGCAATTATAAACATATTATTATTATGGGGCACGATTGTACTGATTTACTTGTACATTCTACTTTTGCAAATTTAGTTCATTTAATGGCAAGATATAGTTTAAGAAATGTAATAACAAATCCTACACGAGTTACTTCTACTAACAAAACCTACTTGATCCAATCTTTGTAAGTAGTGGTACAAATATAATTCACACAGACATCTTAAAAATGTATAGAGAATTTAGTGATCATGATGGTCCTAATATAGCAATCAGCGTTAACGTGCACCGCCAAGCGGCCTATCTGCGCAGTGTCTGGATTTACAACAAAGCTATTTTAACAAATTGTACGCTCTCTTAACAGGAACTACCTGGGCAGATCTGTTACTACCACCAGTCGATACTGATATATTTATAACCAAACTATTATAATTTTCAACTTTGTGTATTCCTTGTAAAACTGTAATAATTTGCCCAACCGATAAACCGTGGTTTGACAGGGGATTAATAAAAATGATAAGGAAAAAGGATAGAGCACGTATATTTGCAATCAATCGTGATAGGCCTATTGACTGGAACAAATTCAAACAAATCAGGATTAAAGCAAACAACACGAAAAAGTGTGCTCAAAAGCAATATTTGGATAATATTGATGCGCATCTTTCAGACTCTGAAAAAATACTTCTAAAACATTTTGGAAAATTACAAAATCCTTTTTAAAAGATAAATCCCTCAAATTCGTTTTCACCACTTATAGATACAAGAAATAATTCTTTGGTTTGCATCTATGATGAAAAAGAAAGATTAGCTTATTAAATTATTATTTTATCTCAATTTCAAGTATTGATGATAGTAATGTTCCTCTCCCTATTTCTCAAAAAAGATTTTATGATACTTAAACGAAACTGATATTACTGAAAAAGAAATTAAAGATATTATTAATTCCGTTTCTGTCAATAAAGACACTGGGCCTGATCGCGTAAGTCATAGAATGCTTAAAGGTGTCAGTGAAACAATAGTAGCTCCACTAGCAATGCTTATTAATATATCATTGAAGGAAAATAAATTTCCAGATAAATGGAAACTTGCACACGTTCTTCCCATTCCTAAAAAAAAGGCGATCTACACGAGATTGCCACTTATAGACCAATCTCTCTATCTAGCTGTGTCACAAAAATCTTTGAAAGATGCATTTTTAAACAATTATATAATTACCTTCAGGAAATCCGTCTTTTCATAAGTATCAATCAGGATTCCTTCCTGGTCACCCCATTGTTTTTCAAATTATTGAAATGTATCATAGTATATGCACTTCATTAGAACAATCTCAGACTTCTTGTATTGTATTTTGTAATCTATCAAACGTTTTGATTGGATCTGGCACAGATGCTTATTATTTAAAATGAACGATAATCTGATAAAATGGTTTGAAAGCTGAACGGTCCTTTTGCACGAGATTCATTCACGGAAATTATAAATGTTGGTGTGTCACAATGATCCGTGCTTGGGCCACTCTTGTTTCTAATTTGTGTACACGATATTACCGATAGTATGACCTCTCGCACTCGTCATTATGCAAATGACTCATCTCTGCATTATTAATCACCTTATTGTGCTGAAATAGAACTTATCATGAATAATGATCTAATAACAATGGTCCTTAAAGTTTAATCCAGATATAATATCAGTGGCTTGTTTTTCATAATATCGAACTTAAATATGTGGATTCTCATTGCCATCTAGGATTATTACTTTCATCAAATTACAAATAAACTTGTCACATTGATAGCATTTTAAAAACAACACCATCTCAAATAGCCAATCTTTGAACTAAAATACAAATTTAGCAGGCAGATTTTATCAAAACTGTATATAACTTTTATCAGGCCTATCTTGAAATATGCCAGTGTAGTCCGGGACGGATGCTCATTAATCGATTCAGAAAATTTGAAAAACTACAGCTTGAAGCGACAAGAATACTTATAGGACATTCAAAATACACTAGTAGGCAATCTCTCTATTTGAAACAAGGTGGGAAGGTCTGCAGTCTAGAAGAAAACGACAAAATTATTAACACTCTACAACATTAACACGAGCCAAATTCCAGATTATCTCACTGAATTACTCCCTTCTCCTGCGTCCGAACAAACAAATTATAACCTTCCACGTTCAAATAATATAGTCATTTGCACTTGCAGGCTAAATGCTACCAAATCATCTTTTATACCCTCAACAGTATACTTTTTGTAGAACAATCTCGAACAGGATGCTCAATGTAATATGTCTTACAGTGCTTCGAAAAAGTGTTTATGTCCAAATATCGTATCTAGCAAAATGCCAAGTTTTATTAATGGAACTCCGGATACTATCCATATTAGAATACTACGTAATGTTAAGTTGATTCAAAACTGATCTTTACCTTGTTCAACTTGCTGACACCCCTTTGTGCTACTGCGGTGGGATCGAAACCACCATGCGTTTATTCCTGTTCTGTCCCAAGTACAGTAGACAAGGAACCGAGTTGATGAGAAAGTTACTTTTAATGTCATATCAACATAGATTTACTGCTCTGGGGAAATTTGATGCAAATGAAAGATATAGAATTTTACATCATGTATGCAAACATATTACCGCTACAGGACGATTTCAATAACTTACTCAAATCGTGATTACTGTCATTCTCTCTCCCTCTCTCTCTCTCTCTCTCTCTCTCTCTCTCTCTCTCTCTCTCTCTCTCTCTCTCTCTCTCATCATTTTTCGTTAGTATTATCATCATTTTGTCTTACTGAATATGTTGTAATACATGTATCATGTAAGGAGAGGACTAATTGAAGTTGTTAGAACTTGTGCCGAATCCCATTGTATCATATGGTTACAATAAACAAAAGAATCATATTGTATCCTATGGTGACAATAAATATACGAATCCCATTGTATCCTATGGTGACAATAAACAAACTAATCCCATTGTATCATATGGTGACAATAAACAAACGAATCCTATTGTATCCTATGGTGACAATAAACAAACGATAGATAAACTTAGCGTTGCGTAATTCTGATTAAAAAAAAGAAATTAAGTGACAATCTAAATTTAGATACAGCTTCTGCTACCGAGCTACCACAGACTGCAAGCTTGCCAAGGCCACACAAACATTTACATTTGAATGTAGAAATAAACAAAATGAAGAACAAAAATTCTTGCAAGTAAACTCAAAATCATCAAAAATCTTTTGTTTAAAGATAATACACTCTAAAATCTATCAGATACAACCGCTCTATTATGCTTCTACATCACCGCAACCGAACATTAAAAATGAAACGCGTTAAAAAAAATAAAAACGGCTTCATTTTTAATTCGAATACAGTCATTATTTTGGAGAAAATACACAATTTCAAGCATGATATGTACAAGACAAATTTGTGAAATTTCGCTGTCCCAAAATTATTGTCAAATTTGGAAATGTTTTTATACATGTAGTAATGCAGCTATTAAACTGGATAGCACATAATGGCGAAAACCCATGCAAATCGAAGGTCATTCCTTTTAAAAGTATATAACAAAAAGAAAATCTGCGTTGTTTGAGTAGATATTCGGAAATGTGTCACTAGTGAAGTGGAAACATTATGCTGTACAAAGGTGTTGCATATGACCTTATTAACCAAGTTATATCGGCCGTTTCCAGTGTGTTTAAAATATATAGAGAAAGAACAGTAGCATAACCTAGAGCCCACGTTTCAAAGTTTATAAAACTGTTTGTAGTCTTTTATTTACAAATGATGTCATGAAAATAAGTATACATTAAACGGTTTTCTTTGTTGGTATCCAGCTACGTTTTTCCACGCGAGCCAGATAGTCGTTATTTAAAATCGCAATTAAAATATTGTTTTGAGTTTAATTAACCAAATGACTAATATGATATGCTAAAGAAAATGCTTTCAATTGTATTTTAAAGCAAAACTTAACTTTCTAACATTTGACTAAATTTGACTTTTAACACAGAAAAGTCTCGGCACAATAATTACATCAAAAGTACTTCAGATGTAATCTTTTCGCACCTTAAAAATCTAGGCTACTTTAAGGGGTTCCCGCAGGATTATTTTTCCGGGGGGAGGGGAAGAGGTAAACATGTATTGGTCAGCTATTAAGTTTTACGGATGTACACCAAAGCATGTTTAGACGTGAAATCCTCGGGGGGGGGGGGGCGGGGCTCATTGCTAGTTTCCAATATTTTGACAGAAAAAATCTAATGGAAAATCGTTTGTTATCTTATGAAGTGGTGAGTACCTTACCATTTTGTTCGTCTTCAGTAAAGATAATTATGTTTCGTGAAGGTTTGCAAGTATTTGGACTGTTTACGAGGGAGAATGAGCGATAATTATTGTTTGAAACAAATTATTCCTGATAAGAACCGTTTAAAAATCTTTATTTCCGTTGATTATTCTATGGCATGTTCTAAAGTTAATTCTGTAGTTCATATTCCCCAAAGAAGGAAAAGTATCGATCTATCGAAATGGTTATACTCCCAGTTTATTGAGATGTACGGGTGTCCGTTTAAAAGACCAGCCTTCGGAAAAATTGAAGACAGCTCGTGGCCGGTAGAATTTATTATGACAATATCTATATTTACTATATGAGATTGTGTCTATTCAAGGATAAAGGAAAATATGGACCTGTTTACTGAGATGTTTCTTTTAGCACATGGGGGCAACCATTTGGTTAGCTGTGTGATTAGGTCATGTACAATTTCCACAAGAACAATATCCCAAGAAATTTCAGACACAGTACATGAAAGTAACATAGAGGTATGCCAACATTCTCTCCATAGTGCATTTTGCAAATACAAATTCACCTTAAACCTGACATACTCTCAGAAGTTCATAATAACTGCAGAAATTGTGTTGCATGATGGAAATCGGTATCTTTTTATATATGCAAATAAAACAACATATTTTAATATGTTAAAAAACACAAAATTACACAAAAATTTATTACAAATTTATGTTTATTTTGGGTATTTTGAACATTGAACGCAGACCAAACCTCACCTAATGTGGCTTTAAACGGTCTGTTACTGTACAAATAGGTGGCAGGTAAGATTTACTCCTAGTTGCCGAACTCTAAGGTAGGACGGTGCTATCGCGAAAATTATTCAGAAAAAAAAAACAATATTTAAGAATGTTTACATGAATAATCAATGACTTCATTGTGTGCAAAATGAATATAAAGTATCGAACATGACAAGGTAGACAAAACAATAACAAAACTAACGATGGAGCATGAATTGATCTTTGAATGAAACATTCAGTAAACAGTTTCCTATTATCCTTGAATAAACACAAATTCATATTAGAAATATAGTTATTGTCATGATAAATTCTACAGAGCACCCAGTCTCTTTATTAAACTACACAGCAATAACTTTCCAAAATACCACTGAACAATGAACAGAAATAAAGATTTTAAAAACGGCTCTTAGTGGGCAAAATTTATTATGCACAATAATTACAGCACATGGTCCCTCATAAACACGCCAAGTACTTGCACAACTTCAAGAAACATAATTATCTCTACGAAAGGCAAATAAAGTTGTGAAGTATTCATACGAAAGGCAAAGTTGTGAGGTATTCACACGAAAGACAACGTTGTGAGGTATTCACCACTTCATTAGATAACATTTATTAGATATAAGTTTTCAATTAGAATATTTCTGTCAAATTGCTCAAAACTAGCCCGGATTTTGGAATGTATGAATATATTATATTTGAAGTACTTCGGATGTAATCATTGTGTTGAGACTCTTCTGTGTTAAAAGTCAAATTTAGTCCAATGTTAGGAAGTTTGCTATAAAATATCATTGAAAGTATCTTCTTTAACACATAATATTAGTCATTTGGTTTAATTAAACTCAAAACAGTGTTTTAATTATGATTCTAAATAACGAGCACCTGCTCACCGTGGAAAACGCACTAGAGAGATATTAATGAAGACAGCCAGTTCAGTGTCAGCTTACTTTCAGGACATCATTTGTAAACAAAGGACTACACTTTTATAGCTTTGCTATTTGTAGTGAGAATTTAAAGGCTTATGTTCAAAAACTGACGAAACGCTAGAAAGGGTAGGTAACATATGCCACTCGTCGGCTGCGGCTGATCTAGTAGTTGGAAATAAGTTAATTAAACAGTTTCAAACAAGTCAAAGAATAGAACACCTATTTGTCAATCTCGTGATATAGTGAATAGCAGGCTAATCTTCCTCTACTGAAAATATACAGTGACAGGTGATCTACCCCATGTAAAGCTTTACCTGTAAATCATCATATCACGTACTTAACAATGAATCACAGCCAGTGAGATATCAATAAGAAGCAACTTTCGTCGACAACAACTAAATTCAGACTGAAGAAAATGGAAATGGCTCAGTGTTATCATGGGACATCGACCTGGTCTGTTTTTGTAAAAAGATATACTTTTTTCATAGACTTTGATTACTTTGCTTTTGGGACGGTTCGGAGATTTTCGAAATTTAACATTAGCGTTTGGATCAGTATGGGATATATGGGAATTCATCATTACCTTTTGAAAATTTAAGATGAAAGACACGATGGGTGATGTAGAAATATTGCGGCATAATTGCAGAGAATAACCACACATGAATTCACTGATATCTGGTCGTCTGCTGTACTCTACAGCCGCATTTATCTGAGAGATATATATCAAGAGACACTGCTGCTTTTAAAGACTGTTAGAGTATGGACTCTTGATCCTAAAACGCTTACGTCAGCGCAGTCAATATCTGTCATCTGTTTTAACTAGTTTTTAGTTAATACACTATACATAAACCAACATCCCTTTTCATGACCATCCGAGTATTTTAACCAAGTGATTACTCATCATTACGACATCTTCTATGTTTGTCTTTATCTGTGATTTATGGCGTGACTGTGTTTGTATGAAACTTAAAATGATTGGTATGAAAAGTTAATACTCTTCTTCCATTTGTATGTGCAAGTGTGTGTTTGCATGTAAAGAATAGCATACCCTACCCCTTTCGTACATGTAATTGTCTTTGTATGAAAAAAAAATTATTGGCATGAAGAAATATCACACCACACCTCCTTTTTGCTAGTGTAATGGTGTGTCTGTATGAAAGCACCATGCCCTGCACGCTTCTCTATATATCATTCTTTTGAATAAAAAATATGTCCCACCCCATTTATATCTGTGAATGTGTAATTATCTGATATTATATGAAAACAATATCTTATCCTATCACCTTTTCACTGCGTAATTGTGTGATTATATGAAAACAATATCATACCGTATTACTTTTCTACGTGTAATTGTGTGCTTGAAAGGAGCACTAGCATGCTATATCACTATTAATTGTTGTTGTTGATGTTGTGAGTTAAACATTATTTTTCAGCACACGGTAGGCTATAAATGACGGATGGTATAAATCGTAGAGGAATAACCCGAGAAAATCCCGGTAAGAACCACTGACTCACGAAAAACTATTAGCAAGTTTTCTCACATAACCACATTGTCCAAGCCCGAGACTCGAGCCCACGTGGACAGATGTGCTATAGGAAGTGATTAGCAGTGATCGAGAAAGGCGAGCGCTTTAGGCCACTCGGCTACCGGAGCTCCTTATGTGTTGATTTTGCAACTGTGAGATTGTATAAATAAGATATCAAATTCTACCCCTTCGGTATGCAAAATTATATTTTGTATGAAATAAGACGATTGGTATGAAAAATTTTACCCTACCCCCATGTGTATGTGCGATTGTGTGTTTGTATGAGCAAAATATATTACCCTACCTCCATTTGTATGTTTGATCGTGTGTTTGTATGAGCAATATGTATAACCCTATCCCCATTTGTATGTGTGATCGTGTGTTTGTATGAGCAAAGTATATTACTCTACCCCCATTTGTATGTGCGATTGTGTGTTTGTATGAGCAAAGTATATTACTCTACCCCCATTTGTATGTGCGATTGTGTGTTTGTATGAGCAAAGTATATTACTCTACCCCCATTTGTATGTGCGATTGTGTGTTTGTATGAGCAAAATATATTACCCTTTGTGTGTGTGATCGTATTTGTATAAAATATCAAACCCAGTACCTTATATGTGTGTGTGTGTGTGTGTGTGTGTGTGTGTGTGTGTGTGTTAGTATGTTTGTATGATACAAATAATTGACAAAAATGCTATATCGCATTCATCTTTTGTACGTGTGATTCTGTTTATATGGAACGATATTGTATCTACTCTTTGATATTTGCATTTTTTGTTTGTATGAAACAAATGCCATTTCATAGGCCGATTTTGTATGTGCACTGGTGATTGTCTATGAACAACAATGATAGTTCTGAAAAAAAGTATTAACCACTATTTGTATTTGTAATTGTGTGTTTGTCTGAAAATGATGATTGAATAAAAACAATATCATAGCACACACATCTATGTTATATGTTTAATGAAAACGGTGTCTGCCCTCCCCCTCTCCAATCGCACGTGTGGATGTGTGTTTATGTTAACAGTTAGTGGCTGTGTGCATCCGCTCTATATTAAATTTTCATGCTTGAAATACAACATGTATTTGATTATTTGAAGAAGGTGAAAATTTGTTTTGTTTATGATATATCTTTATCTGCAAATAAGACATTTAAAAAAATATTTCATTACTTTTCCAACTTTTTCAATGCTAACGTTGTGACAGTAGAACATTCCAGACTAAAAGGTAAAAATAACTTAAAAACAAATAATTAAAAATTGTCAAGGCACGGTAGATGATGTTCTATTTAAATTAAAATTTAAAAAAAACCTAGTTCGCGATATCGAACCTAAAGGTGCACCCAGTGTTACAGAATTATTTTTAGAACTATAATAAAAGTTACTGAGTACATTGGACCAATAGATATCGATTTTGCATGCCTGGGCATTGTCTATAATCAGGTGTGTATTTTTCAGTCTCACTGTCATGAAGAAATTCTATGTTAAATTTCCTAAAATTTTTCATTACTTTCCTAAGTGTTTTATGTTTGGCAGTGAACGACGTTCCTTCCCATTTTGCCTAGCTACTAATAAAATTATTATTTTCTTAACAACGATAGATACGTGGGTAAACTACCATAATCTTAGAAAATAAAAAAAATCAACAATGTACTTCTGTTTTTCTGCCTTTTAAATAAACCCAACATAATTCTCCTAAAGGGAATTGAAATCTTTTGACCAATTTGCAACATTACAGGAAAGGTTGGAAGAACAGCTTTAAATTATAGACTGAAGAATGTCACAGCATGTAGGACCCTTTTATGAAAAAAAGAAATCATTTTCCTCACTCTGCATTATGAATAAGTGTATGAGTGAGTGAGTGAATCATTGAATTAGTGTAGCGGGAGCATGAAAATGTTGAATTCGAAGAAAATAAAACATCGTATTTAGTTATTAGTTTTCATTTGTGTTCTCTCTATTATTTATTCACACACACACACACACACACACACACACACACACACACACACACACACACATTAATATTAGGATAAATTTATAACTAATAACAATGTTGGTCTTTAACAATGTTTTCTTCTTGTTTGTCTGCTTTTTTCAAGCCAAAAAGAAATCTTTCTTTATAACCATGATTATCTGTTCCATTATGGTAGCTTTCCTGTCAGAGGACTTTCCACTGCTTTATCACGTAAAAAATGTCTGTCTGTAACAATGCTTGTCTTTGACAGTGTGTGTGTGGGGGTGGGTGGGGTGGGGGGGGGTGTTTAACCGCTATAGGACGTTTGTTTGCTTTTTCCCAGCCATAAACGAAATGTTTGTTTGTTACAATGTTTATAACTATATATGTGTTTAACTGCAGTAGGATGTTCGTTGCTTTCTGTCGCTAATGTTAAAATCCCATAGGACTCCATAACGGCCCAACCACTAATCTTAAATTCCCATGAGTCTCCATATTGTAATTTGTAATGTAAAACTCCCATTGGACTCCATATATCATCAAAAGTAATTCTAAAGTCTCATAGCACTCACTAGAGTCCATACAATGTCAAATTCCCACAGGATTCCATGGTGACATAGGTTCATATGACCTTCAGTGATAGCTGTGTAGATCAAGTAACCAAGAACAATGGCCGACTTCCTGAACATACACAAGGAAGGCTACACGGCCCCATTTCCAAGCTTCCAACAGTTGTGCACTGAAATCCATTGAACAAAATAGAAACGTTAAACCCATAATGGTAATAACCTAAACAAAGCAAAAGCATTAAACCCATAATGGTAATGACCTAAACAAAGTAAAAACATTAAATCCATAATGGTAATGACCTAAACGAAGCAAAAACGTTAAACCCATAATGGTAATGACTTAAACAAAGTAGAAACGTTAAACCCATAATGGTAATGACCTAAACGAAGTAAAAGCGTTAAACCCATAATGGTAATGACCTAAACAAACTAAAAATGTTAAACCCGTAATGGTAATAATTTTTTGCTGAGTGTTTACTTGATTTTCAAAATATTTATTAAACACAACATAACATGATACAGAATGTCAGAAATTGGTCTGTTGTAATTAGGAAACAACAAATGAGGTACAAAATGTAAATGCATAAGATTATATCCTTAATATTGTTACACGCAAGAGGTCTCATAGCAAGCAATAAAACACCTGCGTGAGTGCGGCTTGAGGTCCATTCTTTTCCCTACTTGCAAAGACCTCGAGACAACACTTGCTGCCGACTAAGGGGTTCTTAAACACGTTAAAGCTACAAATAATTTTCTCTAATCACCTAATGACCACACATCACAAACTCAAACTTCACGCTTGCATGGTGTGAGGAATTGGTTGTTAATGTGGTTGGGGTGGGGTGCTCCCAATATTTTATTTAAACTATTGTAGAAGTCCCACCCAGGCTCCATTTTGGTTGGAAGTTAAATTAGTGAAAGATAGATGTAAAGCTCCGAACCCCCAGTCAGCAATGCCGACGGTTAAATGGTTAAATATACAAAAGTTTGAATTTCAATGAATAACAATTTAATAACAATTCAATAATCAAATGTTTCAAAAATTTTCAATTACACTCCTTCCGCTTGACTCTTTTAATAGCATATTGCATCACTTGATTAGCAGTGAGAGATCGATTTCTACCTGTCCTTGTATTCTACTCATCTGTGGTATTCTTCTCTCTCCTATTTCTCCCAATTCCTTCTCCTCTTCCTCCCCGACTTTCTCCAAATTTCTTCTCCTCCTCCTCGACTTATCTATACTCCTTCTCCTCCTCCTCTACTTTCTCCTCCGGACTCCTTTTCCTCCTCCTCCACTTTCTCTCCACCTTCTCTCCACCGACTAGACTTCTGTCGACAACGACTGTTCGGCTAGTCTCAATTCCGTCTCCACCTCTTGGAGACTCGGGACTCAACTGAACCGGAAGTTCTCTGCCCCCTAAAAACTTCCTGTGAAAACACAAGGACGGTACAATATTTTTCCTTAGCCCTCTCACCTCACACTACACACAGCCTACCATCAAATAACGGCTATTAAATTTCTTCGGTCACGCATTCATTCACATCGAGATACCCATACGTTCTTGTATAGTAAAACAAACGTCATAATACAGCACAGTATCAGTTACTTCTTATACATACGTCAATAAAATGCTTCACATCAGTACATATTCCTAATCCCGTTATACTAAACAATATCACAATAATCAGACGCATTCCTTTACCTTACACTCATACAAAGTACACAAATATTCAAATATCCATGCTCTGATATATGCATACTTCCATAGTAACTAATCTTACATACTTCAACCATTTTCCAAACTCATAATTCAAGCATGCCTAAATTCTAACATAACGCATTAATAAATGCACTGGTTTACTACGAAGTAACCTAATAGTGAATTGCAAAGTTAATTATGACCACAAGCTAACAGTCTACATAATTCCGCCTCGCATCTAATAATTCTCTACGTAAGCTCAAGCCCATTCCTCAAATACGCATGCAAATGAAACACTAAGAAGGTAATTCTACATACTAAACAATCCCAATAATTAAGTATACATACTACAAATAATTACAATTATGATGCCATAATAATCTGCAAAAATCGAGCAAATAACTTACTGATCTTTTCGAAGCTTTGTCTTTCCTTAGAATCTACCTCTAAGTTTTACCGCCAAATTACGAGTGGCTCTTCTCAGAGTAACCCTATTTCTCAACAATCTGTCATGGCGAAACTAACTCTTCGCTTCCGAGTTATGAAAGATATGCTTGTGTGTGTGTGTGTGTGTGTGTGTGTGTGTGTGTGTGTGTGTGTGTGTGTGTGTGTGTGTGTGTGTGTGTGTGTGTGTGTGTGTGTGTGATTTGGATTTTTAATCTACCTTTAACAATTTTTCAGTCATATCGCTACGATGTCTGCAGTGTGGCAGTTGATAGTGATGTCTAGCACTAGGGCATCATGCCGCAGACATGTAGCATGATGTTCCACCCAGTCATAATATCCTGACACCAGGCCGACCAGTCCTAACACTAACCTCTTAATGCTGGGCGCCAAGCGTTGCAGGTGTTAGTACCTTGTTTGTAAGTCTTTAATATGACTCGGCCGGGGATAGAATCCACGACCTCCCGCATCCTATGGAAGTTGTCATTCGGCTCTAAATTGTAATCACACCCTTTATCTCAATTCCGATTGGATGTCGCTGTGAACCGATCCAATCAAACTTAGCGGACAATGCCCTTCTCGCTGTCTGTCAACGTGGGGACGGATGAGAACACGTCCTGCTCACCTCGCGGGCTTCCTTCTGATCTTAGGACTAATCTTTAACACCCAAGTGTGATAACTACAAGCCTTTGTCAAATGATGTGAGCGGTCGCCTACTCCAACTCAAGTTTCCGGTCTCTGGCGGGTCACGGTAGCTTTGCGTAAGAGATTAACACTAGCCCGCGGCAAATTTTAGACATCAAACACATGGCCGTGGTAATATTATAACTTACACATCACTTTATAGATGTGCTTAGCAAACGTGACACATGGCTTTTCTTGTTTCATATTTGCATCATTCATCAGTAAGCCTTTCTAAGGCGTATATTGGTACATTACGTCATGCACTAGAAAGCAAGACCTAAACACCTAATACAATGAATAATTCCTACCATAAATTAATAACTATGTATACCTAAAATTATATAGAGAACACCCTTGGGAGGGTACGAAAGACGGGAATTTTGCAGCACAACATGTTATTATGAATACTATAAGTCTTACTTGCTCACTTGCGTATTTTTATCGGCGCTCAACCATGTCTGAAGTGTAGTATCGGAGTCAAGTAATCAGTTATGCCAAACATTCGGTTCTATACGCGAGTTTCAATGCACGCGCCGACGAAGTCTCGCCGATGCAAATGTGGGAAATATCCTCGACTCTGTTCAGGAAAAACCCAATCTTGGTGTCAGTGTTGAAACCGTCTAAAAAGACACAGAAGTTAAAGAAATAATATCCAGGATCGAATCGATGGCGGCTTTCGATTCTGATAAAATAATAATTTTACAAAAGCTTTTCTGCCGAATACGCCAATAGATCAACTATTATTATTATTATAAGTGTGCCTACCTTGAATCAACTCAACAATTCGCGCTAGACAATGGAATAAGGATATCGAGAGGAGGAAGAAAAGCGGATACACTTACGCTGTTATGATTCGTGAATGAGCCGTTTCCGAGCGTGAGACAGCTTCGTGCAACAGCAGTACATACATGTACCAAAATTATTCCACGAGTCAGGCGAGCCGAAATTGCACCAATGGTCCCTGATGAACAAACCCGCCGCCGTATCGCAGGTGTCATCTCCGTAGACAGTGAAACAAGTAAAAAAACCTACGACAACCTGTCCTTTAAGTGGGCGGCTTTGCCTGCATTAATCCCGCGTGTGGCAATACAGGTCAGCCTCGAAAATACTGACAGTACCTGAGTGAATTCAAGTTTGACTACATAACATTTTCTGTACAGGCTTTTGAGACCATACCCAAACATTTGAAGAACTAAACCCTGATATCGCTGTTAATGAGTACGCTTGGGCCGAAACCCTTAATCCGAAACGACTATTCGAGGGAACCGAGGCTGATCTGTTGTTGCTGTGCAACATGGATGGCTTAGAGGCACGGCGCGATTATGCGTTGATAAAACATGTTTCCCAGATAGATTACCAATATAAAAAGCACCATGGAAGAAAGTTTCGTGTCAAAGTTGCATCCATGTATTTAGCGCTTACCAGCTGTTTGATAAACATGAATTTTAATGTGGAAAGTCAGTGAGACACCGCGGTGTACAATTATGCCAGAACCTAGTAAGATTCATTCCGCAAATATACATCTGAACTGTAATAATCGTAAACTATATATTTTTTTTTATAAAAATGTTAAACTATATAATGATATTTTACTTTAAACTTCATGCAAACATTTGCTTCTTTGATTGTTATAGGTAAAAGTCATGTATCATTTCAATGCTGTTGCATATTATTTGTTATTGCAAACTGGAAAATTGGCACGCAAACTGAAGCATTGAAAACTGTTACGACTTTATGGTCTGAAACTAATTAACAGAAATAAGTGAAAAACAACAAGTTTGTAAAATTCAACAGATTATTGTTTCCTAGAATATAAAGTGAACAATTAAAAAATGTACAGTATGGTGAATGAAATCCTAAATAGTCCTAACAGTTCTATCACAAGTACAAAAGTATCGAGTATTCCAAATGAGTTCCAGTGGTATTCCAAATGAAGTCCAATCGACTGTGCTGGTGTGCCAATAGTCTGGAATAGTTTGATGTGACTAACAGTCTTGATGTATGATATTGGTATAATCCAAAATGTCTTTAAATTAAAAGAAGTGTTTATATTGCTACATGCCAATAATTTTGCATTGTTCTCAGGCAGTATTTGTTTATTGCTTTGTTTGATCTTTTGCATCCTTAATTAATTTAACTGTAAACAAGAATAACGGGATCATCTGACCATAAACTGACAAACCTGTTTGACCAACGCCCATATAATTAAAGCATTTTTGATGCAATTTACCAATTTACTGAATTTAATACCATTCTAGAACACAAAATATAAAGCTGACATAATTAACTTTGCGATCATTGGTTACATTGAAGTGTTATTATATTATTTATATACTGATGTACAAAATATGTATTCAGAAATCAATATTTAATGGATTTAATATGTGCTATAAATTATTATTTTCAAATGTTACAAAGGTCAAAATGAAAATAGGTTGGTTTACTGTTTCGAGCGTTTACATGCAAGACAATAATTCAACGAGAATAATAGATAAAAGTTTAATAATAACAGCGAAGTACATTATACTGTCGTTTTTCTCGTCAATAACTCTTTATACAAAGAATTAAAATACATTGGGTCAAGGCGGGTGGGGTGGGGTTATTCATGTCCGAGTGGTCCCAAGCACTCGCTTTTACCGATCACTGCCATTGAACCTCTGTCCGCCTGGATTCGAGTCTCGGGATGAGATAATGTGTGTATGACAGAAAGCTTGCCAGTAGCTTCCCGTGAGTCCACGGTTCTTACTGGAGTTTTCCTGGGTGCTTCCTCCACCAGTTATACTGGCCGCCATGTATACACTATCGTGTGCTGAAAATGGTGTTAAACCCACATGTTACTTGTCATGACTGCTTTGCAAACTAAACAATAGGTTTTATTTGGCATCGAATTGTTCGGTTGAGGTACAGTCTCCATGACACATAATGGTGACCTTGGAAATCGAGGATAGCCATGTATGTTGTGGGGCGTCGCAAAATGCAATTGTCCTATTAATGGTTCTGGCAAACAACAACATTGCCTGCACAGACCGTTTGACACCAGAGTCAGCCTCTCACTGAATTTTCATTAAATTATGTTGTGTTGAATCTGACAGATAGAGATTATAAATTGGCTAAATCTGCTGATTCAAGTCCTTTATTATATATTTACCATTACTCTTTGAGAAATATCCACAGTGCCGCATAACCTTTTAAGCACACGAAGCACGTGCTTAGGGCACCAGCCAAACAGGGGCACCAAAAACTATTCAAATTAGTTATTGATGATAAAACTGAGTATTTTGATTTGGAATGATCGCAAAACTGGTATTTTCCCACCCTTTTAGCTTTTAATATTGTATTTCTGGGGGGGGGGATTAGTTTCACATTTTGTAGGAAGAGGGGGGGACACTATAATATTTTCAGTGCTTAAGGCCCTGGAAAGCTTTAATCCTGCACTGAATGCCTAAGAAGATGAGGTAAAATCAATATTATAGGTTACTATAAAATTGCTTTTGATAATTTACTAGTAGTTGTAACGGTGTTTCAAGACAAATGAGAACACTTTCCCCTGAAGAAAACCTGAAAATTTTAAAAAATTTCAAAGGATGGGGTCTAAACATACCTGATGTTAACAATCTGCAAGAAGTGGAGATGTTTCTCCCACTCCCAGATCGATATCTCCAATATTCTTTATGCACCAGTCACGACAAGCGGAATAACGTGTTTGCTTATCTTAACTTAAGGACATACACAGTCAAGGCAGGCCAATGAAAATGTTCAGTTACATTAATTTAAGGACATACACAGTCAAGGCAGGGCAATGAAAGTGTTCAGTTACATGAACTTAAGGACATACGCAGTCAAGGCAGGCCAATGAAAGTGTTCAGTTACATTAATTTAACGAGCAGCAGAGAGGGTGGACCCTACAACTTTGTAGAGACCTTATTTTTAAAAATTAAGGGTTCCTACGAAGGCTGAAAAAAAAGTTTTTGCCTTAATAGTAAAAACTTCTCTAATTGACCAGATTTTTTCTGATTTTTTCACAATCTGGTCACTACGCGTATGTCGTCCACCCTCTCTGCTGCTATAAATTAACCAAATATTTTATCAAGACCTATTCGATATCTGGATCTTGGGTCATGTAGATTTATTGTTATAAATCCAAACGGAACAGCTTGTGCTTTTGAAAAGAAGTTTTAAAATTTAATCATGTCCATGTCGCCTGAACACCAAGTATAATAAATATTCTGTAGAGTATAATTATCTACGCCATTAAACACAACCAAAATATTGCAGTTGTCTCTGATTACTTTTGGAATTTGTGTATATCTCTGGGTAACATAAATCATATCCGTGTTTTTATGTCTACCTCGAGAAAATATTCTAGCTGGATTTGATTGTTTGTCCAGCATCACATCATCGTACACTACGAGATTATTAATGAATCCATCTAGGTCATCTACAGATGGAGCTTCATCAATATCGGTTATAAAATCAATAATATCATTTCCGTCTTCGTCCAGTAGTTTTGCATTTTTATTAAAATCTTTAAGTACTTCATAGCATCGTTGATCATCTACAGATGGTGCTACTAAATACAGTTTGTTCCACTTGAGCCATCTCATTATTAGATTAAGTAATAATTGCGTTTTTCCACTTCCGGACGGACCTATTATAATCATTCTGATAGAATTTGGTAGCGCCGGGTGATGTTTTACTGGTTCTTGTTTTCGTGTCGCAGAAAAGTCAATTATATCCATATAATTAATAATATGAGTCTATATTGTGTTCGATGCAGAGCATCTACACCTACTACTGAATTAACGACAATAACAACAAAAAATAAAAGACGAGCACTTACAGGTAAGTGTGTGAAATGTGGTACCAAGAAATATAAATTTCTTCCAACAAAGACAGGTGGGGGTGATATTGCTGCTTCGTTAGGAAAATTACCAGGAACTCCATGGGCTAAATACCCCGGTGAGAAACATTTACCCGGATATAATTATTGTGGTCCAGGAACTCGTCTCGATATCAGACTCGATAACCAAGATCAACCAAAACCAGGAGAGTATCCAGTAAATAAGATTGATCAAGCGTGTCACGTTCATGATGTCGCGTATAAAAGTAAAGATTTGCAACAACGACATCTCGCAGATGTGAAATTGATTCACGCGTTAAATTCTATACCTAATAAATCTCTCAGAGAATCTCTCGCTAGCTTTCTAGTAAAAACTGCTATGAAAGGTAAACTAGTGCTAGGGGCTGGTAATTAATTATATAACTATCATAATGGAATCTGTTTATTATTCCCCGAGAGGATTCTGGAGAGGTAAAGCAGCGATTAGTAAACTCGCCGAAGCAGCAAAAGTTTCACGTGATGTTGCTGCATCATGGTTAGCACGACAGGCAATATGGCAAATCTTCCTAAGTCCACCTAAAAGAATTCAGTATGCGCATTTTGATGTTAGCGTTCCTAATGAAGTTCATCAAGCGGATATTTTGTTTTTACCACACGATACCATTAAAACACGTAGACGTCAATACACGTATAGATATGCGTTAACTGTCGTTGATGTTGCGAGTAGATACAAAGAAGCGGAGCCATTATCAACAAAGACAGCATCTGAAGTTGCATCTGCGTTTGAGCGCATTTATCAACGTGGTGATCTACGATGGCCACGGTTATTACAAGTTGATCCTGGTAAAGAATTTCTTGGAGTAGTATCATCGTTGATGAAGAAACATAACGTTAAAATCAGACGAGGACATACTGAAATTCATCGTGATCAGGCAATCGTTGAACGATTTAATAGAACACTTGCTGAGCGGTTATTTGGATACCAATATGCAAAGGAAATATACTGACAAGGATAGATCTCGTGAATGGGTTGCAAGATTACCGAGTGTGATAGCTGCGTTGAATAATGAAATTACTCGTGCAACTTCCATGAAACCTTCTAATACGATCAAAAAAAAAATATATACCAATACAACGACGTGAATCTTTCTCTCAACCAGTATTAGGTAATGTTACAGTTAGATATTTATATGAACCTGGCGAACTTGAAGGTGGTAAAAAGAGAGCAACCGATCCTATCTGGAGCGTGACTACACATAAAATTTCTAGCGTGGTTAGATCCACTGGTAGACCTCCAATATACAGACTAGATTCTACAGCCCCTCAACGTGGATTTGTACGTGAACAATTACAAGTAATTCCTGAGGATACGCAATTACCACCAAGCTCAATTTTGTAAACGTCCAGAACCTCGACGTCGATTACACTCAAGACATGTCAGCATCACATTATCACGTGTATGACCGAGATCACTATTAATTCTGTCTACGGTAAATTGTCTTGGATTAAAACACTGCCATGACATATTACAGTTGCAACTTGCGCAATGATTATTTTGTAGTTGTTTTAGTGTTATAATAAATTCAGCATCAAGATCAAAGTCGCGTTTATTTTTTTTTTGTCACACTGTTTATAGCTGACTAATTTTTTATTGATATCGACATTGTTAGTGATTTCTTCAGTTATTACGTAATCTACAATAACCCTACGCAGTTACGATATTCTCCTGACTCGAGATACGGCGAGATAGACTAAATTCGACCATTCAATACGATCATCTACAATCCAGATTCTAGTATCAGTTATAGTTAATCCCTGCGACGAGTGAATCGTTATAGCGTATCCTAACGTCCATGGCGATTTATCCATGTTCAACGCGTCCTCAACAACATCAACAGCAGCCAACACGATATCATTCAAGACAAGATTCTGTACCCTCGGTGGAACCAAGATACCTGGTATTTCAACTTCAATATTTTGTAGTCGAGTATCTGATGGGCGATAACACAAAGGTACATGTAGATCCGGAAACTTTTCTTTATGTAACGTAAATAATTTTTTTTGTAGTTCATCACGAACTATCTTTCTACTCGCGACTATCAAATCAGCAGGTCTCCATAAAATCCAAAAATCACTCATAGTTGTCTCTGGAATTACTTTACGCATTATCTCACATTGTATTTTATCTGGCTGTAGTCTGATTAATCTTTTAAACTCTTTCAGCGGTTCATCAATAGCTCTATGGTCATCATTTATTTCTTCGTAATAATCTACAAATGTTTTCAACCATTCATGTGGAGACTGTCCAACAAAGGGTGGTGGTTGACCATTATCGCCACACATAATCACAGCAGTATTCTTTGTCAATAACCAATCAAGAAATGTTTTTAGTGTTTCTAACGACACCGTGCATATCTCGTCCCAAATGATATACTTGGGTATATATTTTTCACCCATCCGCGATGGGGTCCATGTATCTCCGCACCATCTAAAGAAACTGTGATATGTACATGATTTTACTCCTCGTTGCTTTATTTCTCTAGAAAGTTTATGTGTAGGTGTCAAAACAATTATATCTGATGTATTATTTATAAATAAATTAATCGCACGAGTTGTTTTACCTGAACCACCACACCCATTAAGATAAACGGTCTTATACCTAGATATAGGATCGTACACAGATGGTGCAGATGATTTTGATATTTGATTATTATTTTTGTAATATGTCTCCGCAATTTCAACATCGGCAGATTCAGAATAACTAAATATATTTTCTTGTTTTATCCTCCATGTCCCCCATTCACCATTACCGAGTTGTAATAAATCTTTATATTTTTTGTGTACATAAAATGAATCCGTAGCGACTCTGACAGCGTAACGAGGAAATTTATTTATCATCGATAATAGATTTATCGAAACGTACGCTAGCATCGAAGATCTTAAATGAGCAAACTGTGGTGACTCGCCATCAGTATAGCTCACAATGGTACCTAGTTTTGTTCCATCTGATAAATAAGCATTACATCTGTTTATAAATGTGTTTTTCTCCATCGTATCAGCGATTATAAAATCTAGTTCAGCATCTTCCATAATCAATCTTGTACACGCTCGTTTATGATCATGTGATCCTCCTTGTGTAAACTTACCGATTATTTTTCTGCCGAGATCTTTTGCAAGTTTCTCATCGTGTTTAGTATCAAACATATCAGGTTCTGGCAACCAAACTTGCTTCTGTGAACTATACGATATAATCGCTTCAGTTACTCTCAACGATATTAAAAATCCAGCATCAATCATATATCGCAATAGTACTATCGGAACCCAACATCGCTCTGAAAAATGTCTTCCGAACCAAATATAAGTAATCGCATGGAGATCTTCTCTAAACTCGAATGATTCTACGTGAGCAAATCCTGTTAAGTCAAAATCTGGTAAGGGTCCGTTTATTGCAACCCTGGTCATGTCATGTGTAGGATGTCCGAATCTCTTAAAGTATTTAGAACATGTTCCATATCCAAGAAAACTCCCAGGATAACACGCTACCATATCAACCGAGATAACATCATTGTAATCGTATTTGGTGTTCCATAATCCACCGTGCCCATATTCTATACAACTTTTCTTGACATCTTCAAGAAATTCCGATCGTGTCGTTTTCCATGAATTTTTTTTTGAGCGAAATGAGCAGCGACTGACGGAACAGTAAAACAGTTATTCAATAATTGTCTAACTATGACATCATCAGAGGTATATTCACGCCAAAGGCGTTGCGCAAGATGTTCCATTTCCTCATGGAGAGATTCTGTACGATAAATATCACCATTAGGTCGTACAAATTGATCGTAATGATTATATTCCGAACTCTGAAATAACCAAACAGAAACAGGATCGGTTTTACTAATATTCTTGATAAAATCAAAGATATCACCGTCATAAAATTTAACCGTTCTATCTCGTGGAAATATTGTTACTGCAGCAGTCCATGCGTGCGCGTTATGATCAATAATATCTATCGGAGTTCCATTTTTTATATATTTCGGTTTGTACAAAATCTCTCCGGTTAACGTTTTTACTGCTATTGGAAATCTTAATTTTTTCTCTAGCTCAGCAACGTCGCTGATAGACGCTCCGGTATCTTTAACCGACTCTGCCCATGTATTTATTTTTTTACGTCTTAAATCAGTTAAACCATTACCACGTATCGCGTTTGTAAAGTGTTCTGTAACTCGCTCAGCTACGCAGTTTATCCTCGTTGATGCTGTCAACGGTGATGACAATTTCATCAGTTTGAGATCCCCAACATCAGGTTTATTATTCAGCGGAAATATTCCATAGACAACCGCAGTTACAGGGTACGATCGCTCATAATACGGTTTATCTATACCAGTTAGTATTCCTGGTTTAGATTTATTACTCAAGAAGATATTATTTCCTGACTGCACGCGGACGGGATCGCGCTTGTCACGAATAATCCAAATATCTTCTTCTGTATTTACAATAAATTTTATTAAAATAAAATATTTTTGATTATCAAGGTGGTTAATGATTACTCTTCCTCGTTTGTCATTCATCGTATTAGAAATATTTCCAACTCTGAATGTTGACCATGCATGAACTGCACCATCGTCACGAAATTCCTTCTTGGCCTCACGGATACGTTTAGTTATATCCGCATTCGTTAAAGCTAGATCTTGTATCGAAATACTAAGTTTATACTCGGGTAGTCTGTCAAGATCGAATCTGGTTGTGTAGGGTTCAATCATGGATAATTCTTCCATATTATAATTAAGGCAAATATATATTTAATTGAACATGAATCTTTTGTATATGATTCAACCAAATCATTGCAACTGGTTAAAAATCGGTTATACGTCTCCTTGTAACAGAACATGTGTGAATGAATACTGTAGTTATCATATGCAATGTGTCAGAAATGGGAGTCTAGGACCAAAACCGTGTATTGTGTGTAGTGCTGGAGTGCGAGGAAAGACTCAACAGTGTGCGCAATGCGGTGGTAAAAAATACAGAGAGTTGAAACGATATTACGATAAAATAATATAACGCTGACTCTCCTATAAAGACCGAAGAAGATTATCTGGCTAGATTTTCAAAAAGCAATGATTTAGACAATTAGTATTATATATATATATAAATGGAGCAAAACGAATTTGTGTCACATCCAATCATTACTAATTATGAAGCATCTCGAGAAGGTGTGATTAGAAACTGCAGATTTAAAAAACCAGTCGGTAGTGTTATCAATACTGGTTATCTTGCGTTTGCTACTAATAACAAAAAAAGATATTTATCACACAGATTTACCTACGAGTGTTATTTTGGACTTATTAAAGATGGGTATGTGGTTGACCACATCAACGGCGATAAACTTGACAATTCACTTGGAAATCTACGAATCATCACGCAAAGTGAAAACTGTAAATTAGGAAACACTGGCGGCGTACGATTTGCAAGACCTGTTAAATCTGTAAATGCAGATGGTGAAGAAATTGTGTTCAAGTCAATTAATTCTGCTGCCAAATACTTTAACATAATGCCACAATCGGTACAATACGTGGCAGACGGGGTTACAAGATCTTCCCTTTCCAAAAGATTTACACAAAAAATAAAATTTCAATACGTTTAGTCTACCATATTTTTAATGTTACCAAATGATTACTTGATACCTACTGAAACATGGTTGGGATACAATATAGGTATCCACAGAAACATATCCATCTATGAGATACCTACTGAAACGTTAATTTTCCCAAGGATTTTGTTTAGCTATTATCACAGTCCCTGACTCTGTCAAGGGTCCATCATTATCGCTGTCATTTTCACTCGTATTTTCACTCGTATTTTCACAATGCTCTCTTAATTGTCTTATACGAAAGTTCATGATCTTTCTCTGTTCGTATTCATGAGATAATTCTAGCTTGATTTTGTCAATAGCGTTTGAGAGAGGCACAAACAATTTTACTTGATCATCAGTGACAGTTGCCAGTGACTTTAACATTCCTTGCTGGATAATTTTCATAAACTTGTAATCAGCGGATAGCGTAAATCCGTTCTCGTTCTTTCGTTGTTGTAATGAGTCAAAATCACATAAAATCTTTTCAGCATTAAGATTGTCAGATACATTGATACCGTTATGTTTTAATTTTTTAATCGCAGAAACAATGACATTGATATTTTCAAAATTCATTATATAATAAGTGTTTATTTAATATAAAAAAAATATTAGCCCCCATGACTTTTTTTTGTCAGGGAGCTGTTTTTTGTGTGATATATGGTTATATACAATGAAGATAATGGTTATATACAATGAAGGTGATTATATGGTTATATACAATGATGATAATGGTTATATGCAATGAAGGTGATATATGGTTATATACAATGAAGATGATGGTTATATATAATGATGATAATGGTAATATACAATGAAGGTGATATATGGTTATATACTGAAGATGATGGTTGTATATAATGAAGGTGATATATGGTTATATACAATGATGATAATGGTTATATACAATGAAGGTGATATATGGTTATATACAATGATGATAATGGTTATATACAATGATGATAATGGTTTATATACAATGAAGTTTATGATTATATACAATGAAGATAATGGTTATATACAATGAAGATAATGGTTATATACAATGAAGGCGATTATGATACATACAATGAAGATGATGATTATATACAATGAAGATAATGGTTATATACAATGAAGGTGATTATGATATATACAATGAAGATGATGGCCTTTTCTCTACCTGTGAACAGAAACTAGCACACCCACCCCCAAATATCAAATCCATAGGGTGCAAAACTGACACCTACTACGTGTTGACACGCGGGTAGGTATACTAATTTCTATTCACAAATAGACTAGGGCTCGGCCAAGGCCCCAATAGATTATAAATCTTGGCCTAAAATCGCCTCCCGCAGACAATTTGTCTTTCTCAGGTTTCGAACCATGGGCGCCAGGACGAGAGTTTCTACGCGCTATCAATTGAGATATAGGATCTTGTTATAAATACATACTGAAAAAGTTAGTATGTGTTTACCAATAGCCTATTTCCTAAAAACTACAGTAACAAAAACCACAGTTTTCTGTGTAAAATAAGATTTCTAGTTTCCAAAAAATATATATAATTCGGTATAACACTGAGTCTATGCGTAAGCCGTAACCAAGGATATTGATTTAGTCATAGCGGATGTTCTTAAAATAACTTTACGCGGCATATATACACAGCCGTTATGGAATAATCAATATGCAGCCCAACCTTCTAGATAATAGATTTCGATTGTGCATTGTGCGTGGATTTTATGTAAACAAAGAATACAGTATTATAGACAAGCACTATACATCCGGATATTTTTTTTTTGTTATGATAAAAACGCATTATGAAAACGCATTATGATTTTACATACAGGTTTATATTTAGTTCTTCATTTCTTGTGTCCAGAATGCGATTGTTTTGGTCTGTAAGTTTAAAATGTATCCTTGATAATAACGGATTATGAACTCGTAGGTACACGGGGTTAATTGGCTCTGATACAATTAACCAACCGGGAGGTGCCAACGGACTAAAACTGTATAATATGTACCCTTGCTGGGCCTGGCTAGACTTAGAAAGATCTACCTGATAGCTACCTTCAATAACATCGCATACCAGATTGACTGCAATAACTGATGTTATGTTTACAATGCCTGACGATATATGACGTCCGGCACCAAAAGGATTGTTATTGTGTTTTAGTATAACCGGTGGTGGGGCTATTTTTCTCCATGATTCAATTACTCCCGGATAATATTCTTCAATAAGATCATTTAATGATTTCTTCATTTCAGCGTCATTTAAATCTGGTATAATGAGTGTTTGTAAATCTTTTTCTGTTGTTTTATAATGATCAAGAAATAATTGCCTCAATGTTGGATTTGTGTAAGAACTATTGAGTGTTCTCGCAATGTTTATAATACTTCGATTGGCGATGTATAAATCGAGTAACATCCCATTTAAATGTTTTATTGACTCGATTACTTGCTGCTTTACGTTATCATCATAATGTTGTGATAATGAAATAAGTAAACTTCTTAAATCATTAAACGTTTTATCGTATTCAGGTTTAAGAGTATCTAAAAACCGTTTAATAAGTTCTTCATCAACAATCTGTCGATCCCGCGCCCCTGGCGTCCTGATAATATTAAATGCTGATCTAAATGTCTTGGGGATCCTTTTACCGTCGAAATCAGTAAAGTAATATCTATCGTCGTTTGGAAATCCAAATCTTATATATCTCCATGGATATTCTTCTCGATATTCTGGATTTTTAATGAATTTTTCTTCACTCGTTTTAAACTCATTTTTAGTTGGTTCTGAAACTCCATTATAACAAGGTGCGACTTCAGGCCATCCTAACACTGATCTGATCGAACTCTGATAAATATCTACGAGGTAATCAGGAGAATTTATTTCAATCACCGATGATAGTGTTGGTTCGTAAACAGTGATCGCTATTTTAGATTCTTTC
>JAECUM010022870.1:0-31269 GCA_016617855.1 Megalonaias nervosa | reverse complement strand
TATATATATATATATATATATATATATATAGAGAGAGAGAGAGAGAGAGAGAGAGAGAGAGAGAGAATAAAGCCCCAAAGAAAGCGGAAATACTATCCCTGGATACATAGCCTTGCATGCACGCACCAACACTAATACCATCTCGACTATGCACACGTCACCGAAAATGATGCTACAAGATGGCTGTTACAGTGCATAGCAGACACACCCACATATCGTTTCATTTAAGTACACTATCACTAAGGATTCCTATAACAAATTCAAGGTCCGTTTTACTTTTAATATTAGTATTTAGAACAATGAAAAAGTAAATACTTTTACCCTTCACTACAAGTACAGCCAGCTGAGTAAACTTTCCCACTTTCTTCTGATAAACAAATCCAGTAAACATAGTCAGGTTCTTGTTTTCCGTCAATGTCGGAAGGGAAGGAATGACTTTACACTTAACAAATCCGTGTATACAATATTCTGCATGGGATGGAATTTAACTGTATGAACATGGCGGTCTTCATAAAAAGACGCTAGCCTTCAGCTGTCTTTTGTCCTTCATACTTTCCGAGTCAAATATACGCCTCCTGTTGAGCACTACGTAATTATACAAGTCATTTTCACTTACACATGGTATATCATCAACATTACATGTCCAAGTATCGCGAATTTGGTTCTGATCAGGTAATTTTTCCCCAAACGGTGTCATTAATTTTTAAATGGTTCGAACCGCCTCATTTTCACGGTCTTGTAAACGTATTTCTCTCAACGCCCTTACACCTAAATCTGCCACGACTTTGGCTTTCTTAAGTAGCTCGGCATTATTCCTCAGAGGTGAGCACCTCGATCCCGTAAATATGTCCTGAGGCACTTGACACTAAAATGTCCAAAGTTACAACGTTCATTCACATCTTTAAGCCATTACAATATAGACGGACTCAGGTCAAAGCAATTACTTCCGGATCAGCATCCACCAATGTAGCCCCAGATTAATTTTTGAATATTTTTTTTTACCTATTTCATTTTGATGGTGATAAGAGAATTAGATTTAGATATTATTGCTATTGATTTAAAGGTTATTGTTTATTCGTTAGAATTTGATCATTATGGTGTGTTTGTCTGTGTGTATCTCGGCGACAGTGCACAGTGAACAATGAGGTACTGATGTTGATCCATTTCACTATGTCTTGTTTACAGTCAAGCCTGCCAAGAAATGCTCGATGACCTATAACAAGAATTTCACCGTGAATTCATCTTTGAAGGTATTTTAGATTAACATATAATTTATTAGGATCTCGACACAGTGAAAAGTTCACAAATGCGCAGAGTAAAGATGAAGAATAATTGTGATCAGTCCAGATTTGCTCACAAGAAGATTGTTGAATCATGGGTAAGTTAGGGAGTTAATTAACCAAGGGACATAACAACCATTACCGAGCGGGTCTATAGAGGTTATTACAGAGAAATACAAATATAGACCAGAGCGGCAAGTGTTATCCCGATATCCTACAGAAGAACACCCCCATAACCCCCCCCCCCATATATATAGCAATAAACTGACAACAAACAGTGCAAAAGTAGATCTATGAAGGCTGCCCTTTGTGGGTAGCTTTTCAGTTTCTCCGACGTACTGAATGCTACAGATCTTACATATGATGAGATAAATTACATTCTCTGTTTTGCACGTTTTGTTTGGACCATGTATGTTCAGTTTTTCTCTAGTTACTGTGTTAGAAAAGGTCCTGGTCTCTATCATATGTTGACAGGTTTTGCACCTTTTATCGCCACAGGGGCCAGATTTACTAGGGTGGTATTGGTTAGTGAGTGGCGTTAGCTTCGCCCTGACTAGGATGTCCTTGAGGTTTATTGGTCTCCGGCAGGCTACTTCAGGTTTGTTCGGGAGGATTAACTTTAGTGCGTCACACGATTCCATGATGGGCCAGTGTTTCCCGATGATTTTACCTACTTTGGGGTTGTCTGGATGGTAGGTCAGGATAAATGGTATCATATCAGCCTTTTCATTCTCTCAGTATTTTAGTAGGTCATTGCGGTTTGTTTGTTTAGCCCGTTGGGTTGCCTCCGCAGTCAGTCTTTGTCGTAGCCTCGCTAAATCAAATGTTTAGATAACTCTTCAGACATTTTTTGGAACAATTCTACGTATCCTCAGTTCCTGGCTATATGGGATGTTCCTAAATGCAGTGTTTTTGTATGGCAGCTGGTTGGGGTGAGATACTGGTATTTGTGGTTTGGTTTCGAGTAGATGTCTATATGGAATATGTTTTCTACCAGTCTGGTTGTTGTGTACAGGAAAACGTGGTTTGAGTTGGAGACTTCTGCCGTGAATTTTAGTGAAGGATGGAAGTTGTTTGCCTTTGATATGAAATCATCCAGATTTTCTCTTCCATGTTGCCACTTCATTTCTATTATCAACGATGAAGCGTACCCACTGGTATGGTGTAAGTTCCACCGATGCTTAAAGTTGACCCTCCAGTTTTCCCATAAAAATATTAGCATACAAAGGGGTCATTTGTGAAAAGCAAATCTGGTAATTAATTACAGGTCTGTTACTCTTGCTCACTTAATTTCAAAGACTTTCGAACATGTTCTATTGAAAGAATCTCAGGTTGATTAATTATTACCAGATAATCACTTTGGAATCCGGAAACATCTTCTACTGTTGTATGTTTATTTGCTTTCAGGGAATCTGAAATAATATAGAGCTCAAGGAAGCCCTGAATATTCACCGTTTTATAGATATTCAAAAGGCATCTGAAACTGTCAAACACAAGGATTTTATGTATTCAACTTTTAAATAAGAGCATCCTTGCCTATATTGTTAATCTTCATGTCAATGGTGCAGCTGTCAGCTATTTTCTGCAATATCGGATAATGCCCAGTCAGAATTGAAGTAACAAATGCGATTTGACAGGGAAGAAGCTTGTTCCTTTTACATATTTATTTTGATGATCTGAATCGGAGATTATGTAAATCTAATGTAAATTGTTACATCATTGACGTAGTTTCGAACTTTGCATGGTGTTTGATATTTAAAGCAAACATAACTTGACAGATTCATCACTGGTGATCCTGTGTTTTGCAAAAAGACCAGGTATATCTTAGGTATTATCAATGTAACCTTTAATTCCCTTTTTGTTTTTGGTGCATGACGGGTGTAATTTGGGTTATAGAGAATACAGCTTGGCCTTACTTCAGATGTGCATCTTTCAAAAGACTGGTGTCTCCACTCGGTCATTTTCGCTTCCTGGACTTCAAATGTAAATTGGAAAAGAACAGCAAATAACTTTATATTTTAAAGTATATACATATTTTTAAAACTAATTTATTTTGCTTTTAGAAGCTGTTGTTGTATACTGTGTGAAAATGTGAAAATTCATTGTCTCTGTTTCAATAATTGCTCAAGTTAGTGTACTTTAGAACTCAATTTTCGACCACGTGGAAGCAGCCATTTTGATAGCTGTCTGGTTAGATAATGCATAGTTTTTTTAATTACCACACGAGAGATATACTAACATTCTCTCCACTGTGCAGCTTGCATATGCAGAAAACGTCACCTTACAGCGGCCCCTCTCTCATCAGTACATCCTAGCTGTAGACCGGGACCATTGCACGAATTGTCAACCATTGGTGACGTCATTGCTATTGAAAGTGTTATATTGTATAATGTTAGAAACGTTTTGTATGCTACTTCAGCCCAGAGATTTTGACATTTCCTGTTAAACCCTAAGTTTGTATTAAATGGAGATATTTTATACTTTAATGCAACCTTCGCATATCTTGGCTATACATTTTAGGCAAACGCGTCTGAAGAAGAGGATATTTTCAATCCGAGCAGTTCTCTGTGTACGTACTAATATCATGATATGACAATTTTGCACCTGTAGCTACTCTGTAAAGGTATTATTGTTTAAAAGATAAGACTGCAGTGCTGCACGCTTTGGTGAAAGTTTCGAGGCAGTGTATCATTTCCTTTTGTTTAAAGACCGTGTCCCCTCTTTTTTGATATTATACATTAAAGGATATATGTATTCAGAGCTCGAAGTTTGTAGTCTTGTAATTGTATAATTTCGCAATTTGATGCATTAGAGACATACATGGAGTCGTGATTGATTAAGTACTGGAATTGTTGGCTGTTCCTTTATAAATGATAAAGTTTATTCTTCATAGGAAATCTAGTCTAATATTTTGTCGATATTACATAGTTCTTTTAGTTTCTTGGATCAATTTAGGCAAATCTGACACTGAATGCCTAGCAACGAACACAGACTGAGAGTGAATGGGAGATGGAGAGAAACCTACATACATTTTAAAATTTAAAAATGATCTTTATGGAATCTTATTATTGATTTAAAATGAAAAAAAAAATAAAAAAATAAAAAAAAATAAAAAAAAAAAAAAAAACAACAACAACAACAACCCGAAAAAACCCAACACAAAATAAGGCATACAATAAATAATAATAATATGACAGGGCCTACTCATCTCAAGAGGCTATTGCAGCTTGTTGTCATTGGAATCATGTATCACTGTATAAAAAGAGCACAGTGTACACATACGCTGTGTCACTGACATAACACTGATGTAAATATTTCTCTTGAAAAGGAAATGAGGCTTGGAAAATGAATTCATCTCGAGATGTATCAACGATACAGCGTACATACTATATACATATATTCTATAATTATAAGACATATTAAAGTAACACGACTTTGAAAGTGTTGGTATAAAGCAACTTGATTAACAAATGCTTTTGGTATATCAAATTGTTATCTGTTCACATAGCATGAATACGCATATATAAACACGATTTCAACAGGAAGATTTGCTTTTATTAAATCATCTCTTTTCTCTCCATTCACTTTACATTTTCAGAATTGTGCAGCATTATTCCTTACTGTACTGCTTCATCCTGCATGACACGTGTCTAAAAATAGTATCGCCTGTTAGGAGCTACTTTTGATTGCAAATAAATAATGTACGTTCATGTAGCAGTCGCCGGAGTTTTATTTATTAGATTTGTCTGTGGCTGAACTAAACAATCTGTCTGGTCCATTTGAAAGTAGAGATGATAAAGCTGACGATGTGGACGCGTTCATTGAATCACAAATGAAACATTAAAAGAAGCAAACGACTGAACGTGATATCCGTAATGCCCACAACAAATGTGAGACACGCATTATTGAAAATATCATATGATCATTTAAACAGTTATTTAGGAGAAATGTTCGTAACTATTAGCAAATCGGATGGTTCAGGGTATGAGCCGTGCTCTCAAGGGTCTATAATAATAGCATAGTAAGGTATATTAACACCAAGGCCTTATCCCTATCTCTTGTTCCTCAGAAACGCCCCTTTTTACTGGCCAGTCTAAACACCGAAATTCAAAAACCAAAATGCAACTGAAGAAGGCGGGTTTTGTTGAAAATCATGAGACTCAGAGACAATAAGCCAAAAAGACTAAGAAGTCGTATTTCCGCTGGCGAAATGCAATTTTCCCCCCATTACATTTTTAAAACACTGTTTAGATTTATAGTGGCGATATAAGTCACCAGTTCATGTAAATAGTTGGGTTCCCTCCAACAAAGAGCATGCAAGTGACAGGGCATAAACGTATGTCAGCTATAGCTGATACTAACCATGGAAATAAATATAAATATGTCAGACATCATCAAAATGTACTTACTAGGTTCTTGCTGCTAATCATAATTACATGGGTTCCAAACACTGATCAACATCACGAAATTGTACTGTATTTCCAACAGAAATCATATTCTCCTGTACTCAAAACGAAGTGAATGTAGTATTTAATCCTACGTCGTTTTGAGAATTTCAGTTAATATTTTTTCCCTCATTACGAGTCCAAATAATCAATGGCAGATCAGAAAGACATATGCAGCTGCATCGAGGCCAGGCCCTCCAGGCATATGCACATCATATGGAATTGACCCAGCTAGTAAATCCATTCCATCACAACAAAAAAAGTAGAACTTGGTTGGATCAACATAAAAACAAAATCCATCCATTCCAAATCAACTGAAACATTTTTTTGAGGCGCATTCATTCACAATATGACTCTAAATTTCAACTTGAAATGAACCAAAACGAGATTTAATTTTGAAACGAATTACTGGGTGCGCGATATACGCTACCAAGTTCAATGATCGCTGGGTGGTGCTATGTGCACATTAATACTGTTCGGTTCATTGTTGAACTTACTGTTACTTTGGAATCTAGCATAACTTCAATTACTTGGCTTCTGGTGGAGTGCTCTTTTTATTATTCTGCCTTAGGTATAAAAGCAAAATGAGTATATAATAAAAAGGTTACTACATTTGTATGGGAAAATATTAACTCATTTTATCTGTGTAACACTGTACTCCTAACGTCTTGTAGTATTACTTGAAAAATAAAACCTCGTTCATATTTTCCCATACAAATGTAATAACGTAGAACTATACTCTTTGGATCAGTGATGAATTTCTCCTGCTTAATCATTAGTGAAACATCGTCGTTGCAAGCTCCTCGATAAAAAAAACTAGCCTAGCTGTCAATGGACCTATTACTGACGGCAAAATTTATAGACAAACAGAGAGAGAGAGAGAGAGAGAGAGAGAGAGAGAGAGAGAGAGAGAGGTAAAAACAATCTTACTTCTGGTAGTAGTTTTAATTCAAGCATAATAATGATTTATATCAAATGTAATACATTTATATGTTTTAATTCCCTCCCATTGGTTAGTCATTTCGTTTAGTCTATATTCTCCACTCATTTCAATATACTCGCTGGTGACTGAATGGCAACGCATTCAGTGTTCAAAAGCAAATGATGTTGTGTTGGTATTGCACTTTCCTTCATTTAAACTATCTTTCATGTTTAAATCAAAAGTGTGTTTTATATTTATTTAAACTCGATTAAAGAAAATAGAAGCACAAAAACTGAAAAGAAGCAAATTATCAATTTGCAAAGAGGAGTGTAAATAGCTACAATAGGCACAGGACTATATTTTGTAGCGGATACAATGGGCAGGGATATGAAGAGTTCGCTCACTCCGTCAATGCATAGTTTCCTTTGCATTTTAACTCCGTTGGAAATGCGAGTATGTGAATTTGCATGTGATATAAATAAAGTATATTTACGTTATATTTTCAATAAAAGGATCGTTCAGACAGGAACCAGGCCGAGATCATAAAGAAGGCCAGGAAAGAATTTGAAAAAGCAGCGAGGCATGTTTAAAAGTATTTTTCTCTCGTCATTTTCTTCTGTGTGTGTGTGTGTGTGTGTGTGTGCGTGTGCGTACGTGCTGGTGTGTGTGTGTGTGTGTGTGTGTGTGGAAGTATTTCTTTTTTGATGCAATTTTTATAAATCTTGTTGTTGTTGTGGGGCTTAACGCCATTTTTCAGCACACGATAGGCTATACATGGCGGCCAGTATTAAATGGTGGAGGAAGAAACAGGGAAATCCGCGGAAAGAACCACCGACCCACGAGAAGCTACTGGCAAGCTTTCTCACATATCCACATTCGCCGAATCTTAGACTCGAACCAACGCAGACAGAGGTGAGATGGCAGTGATCCGTAACGGACAGCGCTTTAGACCATTCGGCCACTCGGGGCCCCCTATAAATCTTGTATTTATAGTAAATATTGATAATTTGTTTCAGGAGTAATTAAGTTTTTATTCATATATGTAGTAGAAATGTGAGAGTAGATGATTAGTAAATTTTATGTGCAATAGAAGATGAAAGTAGCTGGTACATCGGATGTTATGGGTTTTGCGTGTATGTTGAAATAGCAAATAAAAACGTACTAGGTGTTCCAGCACTCTCACAGTATATTCTACTATTTACCCTTCTGGTGTTTAAATGAAACTGTATCATATCATTGATGTACACACCTCTCTTTCCTTTGGCCGTCCCATTTTTTATGTGCATTCAATTTATGAAATCAGCGAGTGGAACCAAACGGCAGAGATGTTTAAGTTGTGGTATGAAGTTTTTGTGTTTGCTAACTAGAGCTATAGTTAATTACGGCCGCATATAATTTAATTTTTTGCTCCTTTTGCTTGATGTCACAACACATACCTGCCTTTCATCCACGTTCAAACCAGTGCACTAAACACATAACGACTTCATAACAACATGGGGCGCTCCGCAATGATGAAGTTGTTTCTGTCGATGATTATTCTACTAACTGTTGAAGGAACCCATATGTACAGCAGTGGATTCAGAGTTTCTGAATATGTCCTTCCGAATAATCCGTTAGTGGTCATCTGGAACTCTCCCACTTTTATTTGTCAGGAAAAGTTTGGGGTCAGTTTAGACTTGTCATCTTTTGACATCGTTGTAAACCGGAATGGATCTTTCCGAGGGGACCAAGTTTTGATTTTGTACGAGAGTCAACTTGGATACTACCCGATGTACATGAATGATGGAACACCGAAGTTTGGTGGATTACCCCAGGTAAAATGTGTCTGTCTGCCTGTCACTCAATCAGTTATTCCACATTTTTTTTCCTGATAGCTCACAACCCTGATTTAGGGAAAGATCACTCGCCAAAATATAAGAAGGTCCACATTTTGATATTTTAGCCAACTGTATAGATTTTCTGACAGATTTATAACAGAGATTTTCTCTTATCAGCACTTTGTATTTCTCAACCCTTATCCGGATATTTTGGTTGCTACTTGGCCATAAAAAGTAGCTTCGGTAATGACCCATTTTTACGACTGCGAATTACTGTGAATGTAAACAAAACAGGAAAATTTAAAACTTGAACTGTGCAGACTGTAGATTTAATGAATTAACTGACATCAATTCAGACTGAAAATGTGCCATTTATGTTTACATGTCATCATTCATTATATCATGACCAACCAAACAGCTTTGTTTAAATACGTAATGAACCTTTGTTAAGGTATTAATGAAAATTCTATTTTAAGATCAGGGAAGTGAAACATTATTCTCTCTTGTATTACCTTATATATTTACATTTCATTGTACATGCACCATATTCTACTTTTTTATTCCCATTTTATCTTTAACACTCTTGGACAAAAATAAACAGCATGAAAACAGAGATCACGCAACATTTATTGTAAGAGTTAACAAAAATTCTGCTTGAAAAACTGGGACAGCTGAAACCATGGTTATATTCCTTACTGTCAGATAAGAGAATTCAAAATGCTTAGGCGGGTAGCACGGGTTACAGTCCGGTCAATTTTCTTCAAGTTTTTGATTGACGGCCTGAGGACATGCGAAAATTTGGTGCAGTGCCCTCTGCTTTACTGCTCGGATTAAAGGGACTAATTTCACACTCGATAACCTTGACCAAGCTGCATTTATTTTTTTAACTACACAAGGTAGCCCCTGAACATCGGAATGTTTATTATTTTTGCTGAAAACTCGTACACGTCTTTTGATCGCTCACAAAATACACGCCGTCTACCGAATACTGTCTTGTATTCGTATGTATAAATCAAACACAACGGAAGTACAAAATTGTGCCCATGTAATTGACATGCGTAATCCGATGACATGAAATGGCGCGTGCAGAAGCATCTTTGCCCCTTTTTGGATAATAAAGGTTATGCGTTAAATGGCTATTATTATGATTAATTATCATGGAAAACACCACGCATCCCCAGGCGTCGATATCGCCAGAATCTCAGGAGAGGGCCATTAATTAACGATAACCTGCTTTCGACGAATTATCAGTGGGTAGAATAGAAAGTGAAGGATATAGTGGCAAAACAAACATATATCGACGACTGTACCCAGGTTAAGGGCAGGTTACGAATTCACTTTGTTGCTAGAAATAAAATTTGATGTGATTTTCCCACAAGACCTTGCTTGCTTCGCCATATTGCTTGCATGGCCATATTGCTTTCCGCCAAACTGAACACAATTAGTATGCACAATATTGTTGTTGTTGTTGCTGCTGCTGGTTTAAATCCCTTTTCCAGCATACGACAGGCTATTTATTACGTAGTTGGTACACTTTACATATTGTGCGTGCAGTTCAAAATTTTAATATGACATGTTAACATATCACTTTATGTGATTCTGTTGGTCCAAACAAGTCCATTAAATTATTATGCATATTATCTTCATTGATTGGCTAAGACCGTGTGAGAATTTTCCTTATCTCGCCTTCTGGAACTTTTTCATTTTACTATTACTATCAACATTTTGGCGGACATTATTCGAATCGATTACCCAAGGGACATTGGGAAAAAAGGTAAAGTTTGTCGGAATATGACCAATTTAGCACACAGGGACTCGTTACAAATAAAATTATGAGTATTGGTCAACTGATAGATGGCGGGAGAGGGGTTCCTGTAAAATGGTCTCCAGCCAATGACAAGTGCGATTTAAATTTTAAATTATATGAGTAAATTTACTCACCTCTGCTTAGAGACGAATGTGGACAATTGCCGCTCTCCCGACTGTCAAAAAGTTAGTCAAACTCAACACCTTTTTTACGCGGTAAAATAGCTCCAAGGAGTCGATGTTTCTTATGTGATGCAATTTCTGCTCCAAATAAAATCTATATTGTACTGTTCCAAATCATGCAAATATCCGGTCACAGATACCTTAAATCTGGAATTCCTGCATTCAGTAATCATCCTTTCACATTAATATACAAAAATTGGAATGCTTAGTGGTGGTATTGACACACTTTAAGTTATAACATTGTAAACATTCTAATCGATGTTTATACCTACTGTATGGCTTGTCGAACCTAACACAAGTGAACGATGTGACATCAAACCGTACCGGAGTTTTCAAAGGAGATCCAGTGTTGAACAATGATGATCTATATCAGATGTTCTTTTGACTGGAAGGACAGTTGCTCTTTGAAGTATATTGCGTAAAAAGACTACTTTAAAATATTACTGGTTATAGAACTGCACAATATTAGCTAGTGTCTGGGACTATTTTTACGCGCAACAAATGAAAAGGTGTTTCGTTTTTATCAGACTGAACATTATTCCTTCTTCTTTCTCTCTAAACTATTTCCATTAAAATAAAAACTATGTGATAAACAGAATCTCAAATGGGTAATGATTTAATATTAAGTTTATAAATCTCGATATATGGCGGCAAGTATAGCTAGTGGAGGAAGAACTTGTAAAAAAAGAAAAAAAAAACCCAGTAAGAACCACCAACCCACGGGAAGCTACTAGCAAGTTTTTTTTCACATACCCACATTGGTCGAGCACGAGATTCAAACCCATGCGGACAGGTGAGATGGCAGTGATCGATAAAGGCGAGCGCTTTAGATGACTCGGCCACCTGAGGACCTGTACACAATGTGACGCTTACGCTCAGGTATGCTCCTCTCTGCTCCGTATGTACAACATAGCACTCAAAGTTAAAATATTAACCATATATAGTAGGTATAAAAAATGAAGATTCATGCTATTGTTGTTAGTTCCTTTAATTTGGAGACATTAGTGTTTATCGCCTTGCAAGATAACTGATTTATTTTTCGGTCTAATTCAAACAGTAAATGAAACCAAAATTTAATAGTAACCACCGTTAATTGTCGTAATTTGCGTATTGCGTTTCCATTATTATAATGTCCGCTTTGCGAAATGTTATGGTCCTTCATTACCTCTTGTTTATTTTGATTCATGTATAAATGAATATATTTAGCAATTATCCGATTTGTCGTCTTTTCTTACACTCGTTTATTATCATTCATTTGTTCGTTCTTCCTTTCATTCTATTCTTGAGTCTATTCTTTTACTTACCGTCTTATATGCCCCAACCTCTGTTTTTCGTCCGGTCACCGTGTATTTCTTTTAATTATAAGACTAATTGGTAAAATCAAAAACTAAATGAATTAGATTGTTAACGGCAATCTCAATAATAATTATTTAGAAGAGAAACAAAAATTATCAAACAAATCGTGAGGAACATAGTTATAATTAAATTGATACCGACGTGGTGGAGGAAATGATGTCGAAGATTGTTTTAATTTTTATCGATGGAAATGAATATGCGCGATTTAAAACTTGTCATGCATTAAGTTTTTTTTCAGAGGTTAAAAAGATTGTATATTTACACGTTTGTATGAAAAAGTAAACCTGTCGACAAAATATATTTATTTAAAGGCATACAGTTCATTACAGAATGTTGAGAGCTATCTAAGCAGAGGGTTGTCTTTTAACATTTCTCTGGAAATTTATAAATTTAGATATTTCAGCAGCAAACTTTATATAGAGGCAGGTAGATATGAAGGTGAGATTGCTTGAAAGAGTATTCTGTAACTTATGTTTCAGAAATAATTAATTATTAGTTCATTATGGACACTTTTGCATTTTGATTTTAAATTTACAAAGATAGTAGACAAGATTAAAAAAACAATAAACACTGGTATACCTTTTCATCTTTAGAATACTCTATACTTTGATTTCATCTTTCAAGTCCACAGTTTTTATACCCTTTATTAGTAAGACCAAAACCTATACTTGATGTCAGACAGTTACACTATAAGAAGCGTATTGCGCTACAATATAGTGACCAAAAGTACTGAAATAAAGAAGATAAATTTAATTCCATTTCCACTTGTAGGAGATGACATTATAACCACCATTTCAATTGTATAACAGAGAGACTTTCTACTGGTCTGTAAGGAAATTTCGACCCCGGAATATCGTCTTCGGTTAACTCTACGTATTGAAACGTAGCCGCCATGTTAGTATGGGTAGTTTCCACAGCCACAGAGTTTGAGACCGAAATAGAAATTCGCGCACTAACGAGACTAAAATATAAATAAAACATTAGCGTGACTCTGTCAACTAAAAGAGATTGTCGAACATATATATGACGCATAACAGCGGCTAAAATGTGCAATCCTATTATTTCGTACATGTATATAGTGTATTTCCCTCTATATCGCAATGGTTCTTTGAAAATGCATGTATACAGTGTTAACTTAATTATTTTATTTCCTGATGCTTATGTTCAAGTTGAGCTAGTTTTTAGAGCAGACGAGTTCACACAGTGCATGGCATTTGTTAAGCCGCTATTTTGATGGCGGAAAAGATGGGTTGAAATGAAATATTACCCTGCCAATACCTGCTTTGGCGGTGCGATTTTATTATTTGAGTCGTCACTTGTATTTCAAACAAATCCAGTCACCTTTAAGAATTTATATGACACATAATTTACGAGTACTTGAGAAATGAAAATAAATGTTGGATCTGTAGCGGTTGGAATAAAGGATGTTTAGTCAATTAATAATGCTAAAGCCTTCCATAAGTAAAAAAAAAAATAAGTAAAAAAAAAAAATAAATGTTGCAACAGATATCACGCCCTTTTCTCCTGCACACTGACATATGGAAGGCCATTCTCTTGATATTGTTGATGATGATGTTTTGGATTTAATGCCATTATCAGCGCGTGATAGGCTGCACATGGCGACAAGTATATTTGGTCCGAATATTTGGAAGTACTCGGGGAAAACCCCGGGAAGAACCACAGACCCACGGAAAGCTAGTCTCACATAACCACATTAGCCCAAGTGGAGAATCGAATGCACGCGAACAGAGGTGAGATGGAAGTGATCGATATAGGCGAGCGCATTAGACCATTCGTCCACTCGCATTCCCCCCCCCCCTCCATGTTGCTGATGTGCAGGTGAAATATCCCACTTTCTTTGAGTACAAATTTGGCACAGACACATGAATTGTTTGCATTTCCTTCACTCCCTCAGTGGTCGAATCGAGATCTTTGCTGGTGTAATTACTTGCAGATTCGCTTGCCTGTTGTTCTACGGAACATTTACTTCAGGCGTGTGCTTTACTAAAATAGATAAACCTGCAGTGAGATATTTTCTACCAAATGGGTGTACCGATGCTTCATTTATTCAAAGCAAAAACAAATAGACAAGAGAAAAGTAAAATGAGATTCCCGAGTGCAAATTATGCAGTTTGGCAGAAAAATAGGAATTTATATTAGACACTGCAAGGACATGTACATATGATCATAAAGGAAATATTTCGCTTGAATTCAGATCCAAAATGAACGTATGTTGCTAGATGAAACAAAAACATTTTACTTCTACATTGCCATGTCTTAAATTTGCGTGATCTTGACCTTATCTAGAGATCTGAAATTACCTTTCTGGGTTATTATCTAATTGACCATCAGGGTTCCAGGGTATCTTTGTACAGCAATGGTATGGCGTTTTTAATGGTCTGTGTGTCAATCAGCCCATATGTAGATAGGATGGTGCCCGCTTGATTTTAACATTTTCTTCGGGCTGTTCTCGTAATACTTTCTGATTCGGATGTCCGTCCGTCCAGGAACAATCAGCTATTAGAGTACAAAGGTATAAGATAAGGGGCAGTGAGGCAAAATTTAGCCAATTTGGATTTTACTAAATTATGCAATGCTTCCGTAATACACGAACAGGTAATAATGCTTAGATTTAAGCATGGGCTGATAGTAGTTAGTGGGGACGACATAGGGTCTATGGGGTCATAATGTTAAAAACAGGGTTTGCACTATGGGATCTATCGGAATTTAACATGGGAATGTCACCTGGAGATCAATGGGAATTGAACATTGGTGACGTCATGGGGTTTATAGGGTCAAAACTATTTATAGGGTGAAATGTATTTATAGGGACAAAGGGTTGATAGGGACAAACATAGATATACAGAAACAAATAAATACACATCCAAACACACAGAAAAGAGGACAGAGATGTTCCAAAGAAAGTCTCACAGACAGAATGGAGACTCCAAAACGAAAAGTCTATTGTATGGGTACAAAACATTTATTCAAGTATATACATGGGCTCTATGGCCTGTGCTTTGGTCTAAGCACTATCCATTTAATACATACAAATTTGGACATGGAACAAACCTGTTCACAAGTTATCTATTTCTTGGTTCTATAAAATTACTTTTAAAAAATTAAAGTTCATGCCTTCAAAAAATAACATATACAACGTATATGCTTTTCATAAAAGAATGACATTTTTCATACTATAATTAATGTCCATATTTAAGAAAAAGCTAAAACAAGAAACAAACGATCAAATAGGACAAAATTCGTGATTTTCTTTTTATCAGTCACACACGTTTTTTTAAATCTGGTCAGCTGCCACTTGTGTCCCAGCGTAGATGTTTCCCATCACGTACTCCCCTTTCGTCTGTAGATCTGTTGGTATATCCATCTTGCTAGGTACACATATCGATAAACAGATCAATGGCAGTTATTGTCTTCTTTCCATGGAGGTACAACGTTGCTGCTGCTGCTGCTGTTGTTGCTGCTGTTGTTCTTCTCTCTGCTTCTTCTGAAGTCTGTACTTCTCAGTCCATTCTTCTTGTTCTCTCTTAATTTCCTCTCTAAAGACCTCTTCTATTAGGTCTTGGGCTATGGATAACATCCTGACATTCTCTGTCTCTTCAGGTTTAGGTATCAGGTTTAGCCTGACACGATGTAAACTGACGTAAGCATCGTTCAGCTGGGCTAGTCTGGAAGGCATGTTCATAGGTTGACGAGTCAACAGTGGATGGTCAGACTGACTTGACTTGACTTGAGGGATTATAGTCGTTTATGCACTATGTGCTTTACGACTGTAGGTCCCGGGCTGGACCAGAGGCCCCTATTGGGGCACTCCAGGCCCAAGGCTGGGCAATAGCCCCTCTAGGGAGGCACTCGGCCTCGGCTGGATGCCGCCCCAGACTGGGCGACATTGCCCCCCTAGAGAGGCACTTAGCCCCGTGCTGGGCTTTTAGCCCAAGTGCTGGGCCTTTACCAAAGCTTTTCCGATTGACCTCTGACCTCTGACACAGTCTACATCCACACAGCTGGCGGGAAAAGGAGGAGACGGAACCCAGAAAAGGCCGCGCAAAAAATGATGGTCAGACTGGAGAACAACCCGCTTTATATGGTTCAAACGCGGACGCGATAGAAAACATCCCTACTCGGTTTTAGAGTCAGAACGCAATGATATCGAGTGTCATGGTGAGGGATAGAGAGAAGTCAAAGAGCATATATTCACAGCGTTTTTTTGAAAACAAACGACAGACACATTTTTTTTCAAAACACAACATTTTTTATTCAACTAACAAGTAACAAGTAACATCAAACAAATTATTTTTGACAAGGTTGACAACGTTGTGAAATCATGTGAGATTTCCATTGATGGAAGTCATGAGGCCATTGATGTACACTACGTTTCCTAGCTAAAGACAAAAGATAACTATAATGGTCACAAAACCATCGATCTATTTTCTCATCGTTTCTAGAAGAGTAACGATCAAAATAAGTCACTAAATGTTCTAAAGGATATCCAAGACTGCGTTGATGAAGAAAATATACACAATATTGTCCACACACCATGGAATCTGTGCATTGTAATTTCACATTATTGTATCGTGTCGTCTGGGCATTTCTTCTCATAAAGTCAATGATATCGTCTTCCAAAGGGGGTAATCCATACGAATCAAAATATTCCACACAATTCTCTTGAGGGAAGTAGATGGCAACCCAGTGAGTTCCTGGGAGATGGCTTCCGTCCGTGTTGATGACATAAGCTTGATGGTCTTGAGGTTTGCGATGAGGTAGTTCATCTTTAGCGCACACGACAGGATTCCAAGAAGCAGTATACGAACTATTGTTCAAAAGGTAATAAAGTTCCCAGGTATCCATTTTTTGTTGTGTTGTTTATTTCTTCACAGGTAATGATAAGTCATCAATTCAATTCTGACGTTTTGTTTGAAACGATCTGTCAAGTAGCCGTTTTTTCGCCTCGATGCAATAAATCTCTAGAGTAGTCAATGGAGGGCAGGAAAGATCACGCAAGCCTTTATTCCACTCATGCAACACTGTTTCTTCTGAGATGAGACTCCAAGCTTCGTCCAGATACTCGTCCAATTTTTCTTCTTCACTCATCATCATACATTTATCGTGTTGAATTTAACTGGGATGATTGTTTTGACATCCATAACAATATTTCTTGGACAATTCCGTAATTGTATTCGCCAGGTGTTTGGCAAAACAGGACACTAAATGTTGTTCTTATTCTGGCCATCTGGACTTGACTATAACCTCGTCCTCTTTGTCTTGGTTTGGGGTTCTGCTTTCACGCTATCCTCCCATTCCATGTCCAAAGATTCTCCACTGTTTAAAGAGGGATAGGAGTCTTCCATTGTGTCAAATAGTCTAGAATGACTTCCCTCAAACTGTTGATTTCTATGGTATTATCGAATTCAGCATACAGGATGACGTTGACCGTCTCAGTGAGAGCTTCTGCAAATTGAAGTTCCACACGCAGTTGACCCGATTTTATAGGGTGGAAATGTCCCTCGTCGCTGCCTTGGTCTGGAGTGAAATCAAAGGCCCACAAAGTGTAACCTCCGACATAATCTTCGTACGAAATACCGTTACTGGCGTTGGTTCCTAGTTGCCCCGTAGCTTCGTACAGGGACAAGTACGATCTCAAGCAATTCTTCTGGGCAAAGTTAGGTTCGAAGGGTCTGGTACACAAAGTCTTCCCATCGCGACTGACTTCGATCTTGGACACTCTGTAGTGCTTAAACTGGAAAGGATTTTGATGGTGGGCTCCGTTGGGGGCTGCATTACTGACGATGCCAACGATTAAACGTTTGGGTAACTGTCCTTGGAACAGATGATCTTCGATCTTGGATCGGAGTCCAGCAGCAATGGTGAATGTTTTCACTTCTACACGTCGTATCGGATATTTGGCGGTTGATCTGCTCAATGTTTGACTGATGTCGTTTCCCGCTTTAGGTAACACTTCTACACGACGCACGTAAAGTCTGGCTTCTTGGATGATGGTTTTTCTCGTTGGCATGAGCCATCAAATGGAAAGCGACACTGCTGCGATTGAGTCTCAGGCGAATATCCACTCCGTTCAGCAAATACTTGTCGTGCAACCACATGTCCAAATGCAAACGATCCATCAGTTCTAAACTACGACCTTGCAGGATTTTCCTTCGACGGTTGTTTAAACCAACATTGTGAGGAATGTCATCGGCTGTCAGGGTTGTGTCGTTAAACGTGTCTTCACCTGCGGTGTCAGGTTTCCATACCACGCAAGCATCCAGATGAGTGTTCTTGTCCTCTTTTCCGTACGTCAAGAGAACACTTCACTGAACAAGGAATGCATGAAATTGTTGACGGGAGCTACTCTGGCATCGGCTCCCGGATTGGTGTTGTCGGTTTTGATCATTTTCAGTTTCAGGTACAAGTAACTGCTATTCAGATCGAGATAATCTTTTGGTTGTCCTTTGATTTCAAACTCGATGGGAGCTGAATCCGTCAAAGAGGAGACGGGATGAAATTCGACCCATTGGGATTCTTGCATCGTCATCATGGTGGGTAGCATAGCAAACAGATCCAGTTCCGACTTGGAACAAGCACAAGACTCTCGGTGCATCATTTTCTTTTTTTTAATAATCAAAAACGTCTAACTCTCGGACGGTTTTTCTTTTCTTAGACTTTCTAGCTCTAGGGGTGTGAAGTCCTCTGAAGGGGTGTTTTCGTCGTCTTTTTCTGTCTTGTCCTTGCTGTGGCGTCAGGGAAGCATGAATGCCTGACTCGGCATTGCCCAGGGCATTTATAGGAGTTTCTCGCCGACCCAAAAGGTCTTTGCCCGTTTGAAGCAAGACATTTTTGCTTGCTCTCAGGAAAGCTTCTTTGGGGTTTTGTTTGTCAATGATGACATTTTGGAGAAATTCTTTACCTTGCGTCAACGCGGCATCTTTTAAGGCGTGCAATCCCCGTGTCACCATCGGTTTCAAAACGGGAACCACTGTACGAAAGGCTGATTTGAGCATATCACCTAAACCATGTCCTCGCTGTCGAGCGACTCCTTGGTACACAGGATACATGACTGACAAAAAGTTAGAGTAATTGTTTTCGAAAATGGAGTTTCACTGTGACTTTCCCTTTGCTGAATGAAATATTTTGTCCCAGATCTCCTTTTATAGTAATGTTGACAGTGTCGAAATAAGACTTACTGACGGGCAAATAGTGAGGATGTACAAATTCGCGGTGAACGTGATAGGTGTTTCCACCTTCCTCGTCAGCAGCCGTGGAAGAATCCACTTTGAAAGGAATGACACGTAGTGACGGTACGGAGGTGTGTCCCACCACGTTGTACTCCACCACATCGGAGTATATAAACATCAAATTCAGTCCTTGGTTCATTTCTACAGGGAATCTAAAATATCTCCCAAAATCTGAGTTACTGGTCACGGCTGGTATTTCGTTTGCAATCTTGATGAACTTGGGGTCTCCACCCAAAATGTCATAGAATTCAGGACAAAATGTAATGGCCAATACTTTGTCCTCAGAAAATTTGATGAGTAGGCGACGAGATATTTTGTGGTAATCGATCGTGACACTTCTTCTGGTTTTCTCCAAGACTTTACCAAACATAAAATTGAACCTGTCAGCCATGGTGTTCACCAAATGTTGACCACTAAAATAATAGCCCACAGGAATTTTCAACAGATAAGTGGTTCGTTTAGTTTTGGGGTCTTGTGATTTCATAGAGTCAGCTATACTGCTACGTTCATCCAAGGCTTGTTACACTTGTTCGTCATGAACTTCTACCGTAAAAGTGTTTTGATTTTCGATGATGTTTTTGATTTGTTTAGGTGAATCATTTCCACTAAAGCCACTTCCCAATGGGCTTCGTGATCCAATTGGATGGCTTGTGGTAATCTGGCCGTGTAACAGCACAAAATGTTATTGGGAAACACCTCCATGGAACTGTCACTGGGTAACGTTAAGTAAAATTGGTTGTTCATAATTCCAGAGTTCTAGTGTCCGAGGAGTCATTGGAAGTCAGAGGAGTGTCTAAAAGAGGATTGTTATGATTGGATTGGTGACTAACGTTGGACGCAAGGCCACCGTTGTTGTTGTTGTTTCCGTTGGAAGAATATTTCAGAGACGGATTGGGAAGAAGGTAACCAGTGCAACTGCTCAGTAAAATAGCCCACAATTGTTTGTCTCCTTGTTGCAAACTCAAATTGGCAATGACAGCACCGATGACACAATACACCACAAAGATTTGGCAGAAAAAGACGATTTGCGTTTTAGGCACACGTTCTCCACACCACACCCACAAGGGTTGCTTTTGTAGATCTTGCAGAGAAGAACTGGGCGACGGAGTGGTCACTGCAGTAACTGAAGCTGTGTTGAAGGGCATGATGGTCACTTCTTTTTATAGTCGATGAGTTGCGAAGCGGCGATCCAAGAGTCAAAACCTGGAGCATATCCTTTCCAACGTACTTTGACTTCTTTGACACGTTTCTTTCCTACTTTTCGGGTTCTTCGATCGAGCATGCTTTCGATCTCGTACACGTCGTCTTCTTTTTTGGTCACACGTTGTAACTCGGGCAAGTAAAACGTTCCTTTTAACACTTCACCGTTCATGTCTTCTAATTTATAGACGGGAGGATGACGGCCACGCACACGTTCGGTGACACGAAACAATTCGGTAGTCCAATTGGGTAAGTAACCTTTGTCGAAAGTGCGTTTGGTTTTGCCAATGCGTACCCAATCTCCTGATGCCAACACTCCACCTTTCTTGGGGACAGGCCCTGTCGGGGACGTACCAAACAGTCGCTCGAAGACGGTCACTTCGTTGTCGGGAGTCACTTCTTGGTGGGGGGGGGGCACACCCTATGCTCCGATGGTAAGATTGATTGTACGATTGGACGAGGTGTGGCAAGACGTCGATGTACTTGAGAGTGTGTTGATGCGTAAAATATTCCCACATGCGTTATTTCAAGGTGCGTTGAAAACGTTCCACGATGCTGGCTTTGGTTTCGAGATTCTCGGTGGTGAAAAAATGAATGTCACGTTTCTTCAATTCTTTTTGGAAAGCTTGGTTCAGAAATTCGGTGCCTTTGTCAGTTTGCCATCGAAGAGGGTGACGCCCGCTTTCTTTCAACACCAGTTTGAGGGCTCGCACTAACTCATTACTCGATTTGGAAGTCAATGGAACGACCCAAGCAAATTTGGAAAAGACGTCGACGACACAAAACAAATATTTGTAGCCACGATTGTAGGTGGCCAAATGAGAGACATCGGCTAATTCGGCTTGCCATTGGTGATCGATACCCTCTACTTGGGTGCGACTTCTGGAAAATTTTCGTCGAATGGGTTTGTGTAAGGTGTACGTGGCTTGTTCTTGTAACCATCGTTGCGCATGAGGTAAACGGATACTTTTCAGTCGAGTTTTGGCAGCACGATACAATTTCTGAACTCCTCCGTAACCTGCGGGATGGGATGGATCGTAGTAAATGCTGGCTAACACCTTCTCCATGTTTTAATAAGTGATCCAATCTTCACTGATGTTACTCTGAATGGGACGAGGGGGTGGTTTAGAAACGGTTTTACGTGTCCGATGTGCCACGGGTGTAGAAGTGGAAGGTAGTGGTGGTGGTGGTGGTGGTAATGGAATGGCTTTGGTCTTCTTTTCTTTTTTCACTTATGCTTTCCCTTCTTTCTTTTTCACTTCTGTCGAAGGTGGAGTGGACATCATCATTTTAACCCAAGCTTTAAGTTCTTCTCGTTGCGGTGTAGGGAAAGGGGTCAACAAGGACGTTGCAATCTTACTAGGGATGGAAGCTGCTGACGGTGTTTGAAAGACTTCTCTTGCCTCTTCTTCCTTAGTCAACCGTGGGGCTGCCTCGGTCTTGACCGCTGGGAGTGGTAGTGGTGGTGGTGAACTTTTCATTAGGGCCTTAAAATCTTTCAGAGTGGGTAGAACTGTTTCGTCTAAAGCTTTTTGGTGAAAGAGTTTCAGTCGTTGCAACAACTGACCGTACCGTTGCGATTTTTCCGTTTCTGACAAATCGCTGCGATCCATCAACGATTGCAATTCGTGTTGTAACTGGGACATCTAGGTCAAATGAAGATTGGGAGGTAAATGTGGGTTTCGTTGTTCTTGCCAACGATGGTATTCCATCCATCTTTTGTAAGGGACTAAAGCTAGTTTTCGTCCTTCCATCAGATTTCAAGGATCACGTCTGAGATCTTTTGATTTCAGAGGTCCCTTTTATCTTCTTGGTCCTTTTTATCTTCATCCTCCCAGGATGTTTCCCAATACTCCTTTCAGCAAGGGTCCTCCTATTGTTCCCATTACTCCTTTCAGTAAGGGCCCTCCTTTTGTACCCATTAATCCTTTCAGTAACATGGGTAAAAAAGGCAAAATTCCTCCGCGTTGCACCATCATCTTTTTATTTTGACCAACGGGTATTTTCTTTTGGACCATTTGACGATGAACGTGTCGATGTTCGCCTAAGCATTCCTTTTGGTGTTTAGACAAAGGTATTGTGCATTTCAAGACATTCAGACAACATTCGCACATCTTTGGATGTAGTTTGAATGAGTTGTTTTTGCATGGGTGGAGAAGCTTTGGACAGGACGGACAACATGTCCCAATGTTTGGCTAAATGAGGTGGCAGTCCTTTCCTTTACTTTCCTTTGGGGGCAGAAGAGGAATGTCTTTTTTGGGGTGACATCTTTCTCGGTAGGTTCATTGGTTCCGTGGCACACAGCAAAAAATACACTAACGTCGATGACTTGTCACACGGTCTTTTATCCTTTTTTGGTGGGACTATCGCTTCGTCATAAGGGTGGCGATGTGTTTTCCAAAATTACCAAACAGTCCTCCTCTTTGGTGACTCCTCGTTTTCTTTGGACGAGTGTGTCTTTTCTGGGGGTGACGTGTACGTTTGGATAAGCGTTTCCTTGGTTGACAAGACTGTCTATTTCCTTTTCCTTTCTTTACAGAAGAACGACGATGAGGGGACATCTCTTGATACATAACATACACTAAAGTCCATGGCTCGACATGCGTCCTTTTATTTGACTTTGTACCCAGCTTAAAAAAAGACTTTATACCCAGCTCGTCTAGCTAAATTACGTATCGCTTGAAGCTGCTCATTGTCAAAAAATCCTCCTCTTTGGTGACTTCTTCTTTTCTTTGGACGAGTGTGACTTTTCTGAGGGTGATGTCGATGTTTGGCGAAACGTTTTCTCGGATGACGTGATTCTCCTTTTCTTTTTCCCTTTCCTTTTTGGACAGAAGAACGACAATGGTGTGCACTTCTTGGAGGGGACATCTTTGGGTGTTCAGGAGAACAAAAAAACACTGATCCGTATTGTTTGCCTCAGGTCTTTTTATACTGGAATGCGTCGCCACTGATTGTCTTTACGTCGTATCAACTTGATGACAGGCAACACACGTCGTGGAGGAGTTCGCAACGGACTAAATCGGGACAGTTCTTGCTTGGACAAATCCAGCAAACTCTGTAACACACCCGTTCTCTCTTAGACTTTGACTTTGGGGGCAGGTACTTTGTGAGCAGCGGCCACTGCCGCTAAAGAGGAAGAGGGTGTCAGCGCTGGAGGAGAAGTTTTTGGAGACACCCTTTTGCGGGTAGAAGCTGTTTTCTGTGGACTTTTCTTTTTCTTTTTCTGAGGCTGTGACCTGGTCTTGACACCGTTGCTCTTTTTCTTTTTCTTCTGGGTACGTTTGGGCGTGGCTTTTTTCTTGGGGACAACTTTGGGAGCATTAGGATCCCATTTTAAGAGGGAACGAATGATGACACCTCCTAAAGAACCGCTTCCTCCAGGTTTCAAAATCATTTGCTTTTTGGTTTGAGTGTCAATGCGAGGATCGGCTAGTTGAGTCAAGGCGACTTTGTTTCTCTCAAAAAAACGTTTTGTTTGATGTGGAATCTGAATGATGCCTTGCAGTAATTGACGTGCAGTCACCGTAAACCATCGTAAGACTTCTTTGATACTAGCTTCTAAGACAGGAGCAAGTATTTGTGGATTTTTTTCGCGACTGATACCGTACAAGGCACGAATCAATTTAATGGGAAGATGAGACTGAAGGGACGTCATGTTGACAATGTGTGAGACAGAGTCCAAGTGACCAAGGTTTTTATAGATTTTTTTGGTGATTAAGTCGACGAAGGAGACGTGTACACGACAGGCCCTCCGTCTTGGCACCAGTGGTGAAACAGATGGGTACGAAATCGCAAATAATCGGGAGTGGTGGGTTTTAAATCCACGAGTAAATAAGCGTGTGGGGTTTGAGTGGCATCGTCGTACGCATTTGTCAGCCAAGGCGTTCCTAACTGTTTGGCTAAGACTTGTACTTGCGATTTATCTCTCGGGCTTTTAAACAACACCACGTAATGAGCATTGAGACTGATGGTACGATGGGCTTTACTTTGTTGAAACAAATTTTGGGTGATGTAAATGACACTGGCATTACGATGATGCCCTTTGCGTGTAAACCAGAGTTTAATTTCTTCTTCGTCTTCTCCTAACATGTCGTCAAAAATAACCAAATGAGTTTGACTAGGGTCAGACACGATCCCGTCGTCCTCGCCAGGAATGCCTTCCACAAAGACGATGGAATCGCCTTGACTTTCTCGCAGAAGGCTGTACGCCGATTGCCACTCTTTGTAACACCACACGATGCGTTGAGGGGGACGATCGATCAAATGATGTTTATGTTCGATCAAACGTTTGACAAATTCGGTTTTGCCTGAACCGCTCGGTCCGGCAATGAGCATGTTAAAGGGATGGCGAAGATACAAGGCCTCCCAACTAGTCCGATCTACGTGTTCGTCAATGACTTTGACAGTGGAGGAAGAGGGAGCAGAGACAGTAGAGGTAGCCATAGTAGTAGTAGTAGTGAAAGGAATGTTACTTTTGACACGAAGACAGACAAGACAAGAGTGTTTATACTTTTTTCAGGACACGTTTATTGTCATCTTTAAAAGTGAACAACACGAAAGACAAAAATACGTAAAAGCCAAATGGCTAAGTTCATGAATAAAAGACATATTAAAACGATCATAGTGGAATATAAATAAGTCTCTGTACAACATTTGTGATGATCAAGAGGTGAAATCGTAGGGGTACTGCGTAATGTTCTGAGAGTCTCTACACTCCTTGGCACAATCACACAAGAGTCCTCCCCGAATGGCATTTCAGGGATGTCGATCACGGTCCTGTCCTGAAGAGAGTGGTTTTCCTCGGTCACGACTTCTGCTTCTTCCTCTTCTGGTACTGTCACTAACAGTGGTTTAAAAGTTACTCTTTTCACGGAACGTTTTAATTTTTTAGGATTACAAATCTTTGGCATAGTGTGCCACTTCTTTTTTCCAAATCTCAAGCCCCCAACTTTTCCAGTCACGTACATCTTTCCAATGAGGGTGTAAGTCACAAGCTACACACACGTCGTCGTACACATCTTCAGTGCCTAAAAGTTGACGAAACTTGTTTTCCCGTAGAGGTTGAGAAGTATCAAGATGAAAGCGCAAAGCTTTGAGCAGAATGAGTCTCTCGTGTACATTTAAAGGGACCACTTTCATGTTTTTTGGAGTAGTAGGTACTGTTCGTAAAGAGTCCACAAAGAATCAGCTGGTAAAGGAAATCCCAGAAAGCAAGTCACTAAGACACACACAACACGTAGACCGCAATTCAATGAACACAGTTCTCGTAATAGGTGTTGGTAATCCTCTACCGTTTCAATAGTGTCATTGATTTCCTTCCACGGAATCTGTTTTATCACGAATGATAAAGGTCGTGGCATGGTCGTCCGTTTTTATACCCTCTTTTTTTTGTCGGAGGTAATAAGTGTACTTTTTGCAGAGAGCTAATCGTACTCCAGTAGCGAATCCAAATTTTTTAGTCAGTAGTTCTCACACTACACACCGTACAGAATTTTCCACTACAGACAAAATTTGGTAGCTTAAAAGATTTTGGTACTCCTCTAACTCTTCCTCTGAAATTCGTTGTAATATGGCCACCTTGTAAGTTGAAGGAAGAGTGACAACCAAATTCTTCTGGTTCTCCTCCAGTTGAACAATGTCTGACCAATGGAACGCTTTCACATGAATCAATCCTCTTATATCATTCAAGTACCAGTGGTTCCAACATCGGTGACGTAACGGATGCAATTGTTCCTTGCGTTTCACTTGTATTTTGACGAACTCGCGGTAAATGCGTTCTCTCAATTCCACAGGCAAAGCACGAATGTTCTCTTGTAAAGTATCCATAACCATGTGAGTCAAACACTTCTCCTAGAGCGAAAGTAATGAACGTAGTGAGTAATTTCTGACACTGCCATTCCAGGAAACGGTCAAGAATGTCAATAAAATCTTCAAATGTAAATGGTCTAAAGCGAAATAGTAGAACGAACGCACCCTTGATCCAGAGAAATCGGACTTGTTTGTTGACTTTGGTCAATTTCCTCTTGTGAATTTCTCGACACAAAAGTTCTACAGTCACTAATTGAGATTTGTCTCTGGCAAGTCCCTGCCAAATGTCCTTGTAGATCTTCTCTTGCAATTCGATTGGTAATCTTTGAAGATTATTTTCTACATGGGGTTTAAATACTTGTCTATAGGTTGTCCAATGTTTGACTCCTAGCCCCGTAGCTGGTTTCTTACACGACATGGTAGACCCACTTCAATGACGAGGTCCCACTAAAGGTAGGTAGTGACAATCTGGAGACCATCGAGCATGTTCCAGGTAAGCGCAATCTTTCTTCTCCCACGCGTGAAGTGACACACCGCAACTGAAGCACTTGACTTTATCCCCTTCACCCAGGTAGATAAGTCCAGCTCTAGCTAATTCTTCGGGGGTAGGTCCTCCCAGATATTTTGGCCATTTTCCTCGAAAGGTTTGGAATCGACTTTCATAGTCACAGTATTCTGGCAAACGCACAGGGAACGAATATTGGTCTTTCACAGGTTCATTTCGATGAGGGTACGGTGAAATATGCAGGAGACTACTCAGTTTTACATGACATCCGTTGGGTGGTAGTAGCATGGTTTCATTAGGATGACATCCACCATGAAAACCAGTAAAGTGAAAAGGTGTACGATAACGAGTGGCATCGCTTTCGCATCCATCAGGTTTGACACGCACAGCATTACTTTCCATGGTAGGTATGGTAGTAGTAGTTATAGCAAAGTTCCCATGATGATGTGGTACTGAATCGCTAAGGTCATAGCGTACGGCATCCCTACCATCGCAAGCCATAGCATCGTACTCGAGTTTACTCTTGCTGGATACTTGCTGTGTGAAAGGATTCATTTTTTCTCGCTGGGCGTTTGTAGTGACAATGAACTATTGGTCATGAATGTTGTCCCTTTTTATATGCTCGCCAATATCAGTGTGACCGTACGGTAAAGTAAAGTGATTGGGAAGCCGTATTCGCTTCTGGTACATGATTTGATAGACTTTTTCCAAGGGTCGGCTAATGATTTGGTGTGTGGGTAAACGTACAATCTTGTGCGATTCGTGTGTGGTCACTTTAAAATTTCCATCCTCTCCAGACTGCAAGGCTTCTTTCAAGACTCCAAAGTTTACCAGTTGACTGGTGCGATAATTGAGAGTCAATCCTTTCACTTTTCACTCCGTGTACACTTCTCCTTGTGGGTTACGGTATTCGTAGCCGTAATTTTTGGGACCGCCACTTGCAAAACTTAAAATCTTGTCGTCGGGATGCTCGTCCGTCCAGGCTCCTAAACGGTCTCCTTCGATGACAGGGTGAGGTTGACCCAGGCGATCGATGTAGATTCAACTGTCCGTGTCAAAATACAGCACACGATCTCCTAATAGTTCCAAAGCTTCGTACAGTTTTAAGCGAGCATGGGCTGTCATGTAAGCTGCAATGATGACATTTCCAAATTCGTCGGCTTCTACAAAGTCCAGTTCTTCTTCCTAACTGTCTAAGATCAAGTCCTCACGAAGGACGTCCACGTGTTTCATGTATTTGGTTTTGTCGTGAATCATCTGAAAGTAGTGGAAAGGTTCTGTCAAAAACTTCGTCTTGCGTAAACACGGTCGTTGTGCCATTTTGCCCCACAAACAATTCAACATCACTTTGGCAAACGATCGCTTTCCTTCGTTTTTCTCGATGTGGTCTAAAGTAATGCCTTCCTGCTCCCAGTATTTCTCTTTGAATTTCTTTTGGTCTTCGGGAGTGTGACAGCAGGAAGGATAGCCGCTAGCTTCTTGTTTCAGTTTCAAAAAGGCATTCACGTAGTCTGCAGAAATGCTTTTCTGAGTCTCGTCGCCCTTGTGGTATTTTTCTGTCTTGGGAAAGTGGTAAATTTCGTACACTTCTAACAGTTGGTATCCCAAGTCCAGAGCTTTAAACAATTCCACACTGACCCACGTTCCTGTCAAGGCGCGTTCTTCCTGAGTGTGCTGACAAGGTTGGTCTTGGTTGCACGTTTCGGCACAAGTACGGCACAAGGGAAACATCAGTTTTCCTTGGCAATGGTGAGGTAAAACGGGATGGTACAAGTACGTGGGAGGCAAGACTTTACATTTGATCAATCCTTCGTATTGTCGAATATTGTCCACGTCAATGTGTTCCGTCAGCAATTGTGGGTGCCCTGCGGAAAAGTGACAATATTTGCACACGTACGGATACAGAGAACACACGTCCAAGTATTTGATTTCTTCTCCTTTCTCTTCGTCGGCTTGGTATAGCAAACAGGTAGCATTCGTTCGTCCTCCGTACAAACTGTCCCTTGGGTTTAGTGGGTCCACCAGCTTGCAACCTTCCACGATGCGCTTAAACTCGGGATCGGTTTTCAATCGCTGATCGTACTCGTGTTCCCACATTTCTACCACTTGGTATCCTTGCTCTTCTAACTTCAAGCGTCGCAGACATGTGGCCTGGTACAAGTCTTCCATGGTCCGTTGTAAAAACTGATGTTTAGTGTTACGTTGAGGGTAGCAGATAGGACATCCGTGAAATAAGCACCCGTTAAACTCGTACACGATCTTGGGGTTTTCCAAGTCCCAGCCATCTACTGAATACATTCCGATGGCTTTTTCCTCTCCTCCGTTGCGAGCGTGTTGGATCCATTTGTCTTCCTTGTCACACAAGTAATGTAACCAGCGTAGGGCTTTGACCGAGTATTGACGTTTGACAAAGTTCGTCGTTTGAGGACTGATGACAGCCAGGGTGTTTTCGGGCATGAATCGTTGACGATACACTAAGGAACACGCTTTGGCAATGGTGCAGGCTTCTTTCAAAGGATCGATCCCTCCGTGTTCCATGAACAGTTCTCGAAATTTTCCACAGCAACGTCGTAAAATGTCCACGTCGGAACGACAATATTTTAACATTTCTTACTGAAAGTCGAAAGGGTCCGAGGCGTGAGTTTGGTACCAAGCGTAGAAAGCTTCTCGTTGTTCGGTACGCATGTTGTCGGGGTCGTAGTAGTGAGCCTCAGGCAAATTGGGTAGCACAGTATGTTGATTGGGTTCGGTATTGAAAAAGTGCGGAAATAGCCTTTGGTCATTTCTGTCATGCCAAACGTTTTAGGCAATCGACTCAAAGGCATGGCCAAGTAACTCATTGAATCTTTAAACTGCACCTGGCCCACTTGCATGGAAATGATTTTGGCTCCATTCAAAGTCACTTTCGGACGTTCGGTACTTTGTTCCGTATAGTATCTCAACAGAAACTGTCCATCGTATCCCGAGAAATTGTGAGCCATCACCGTGTCATAGCGATGACAATCTCCGTTACGTTCGATGTCTTCTTGACTCCACGTTTCGTCAATAGGGCTTAAGATCCATTGGGCGAAATCGGCTAGTGTGTTCGGTCACCGAAAGATTTTTTCACGTCCTCCAGGAATCTTGCTACAGTGAGGGCAATGAGTCAAGATAGGCTCTTGGATGCACTTCTCGCACGCTCAGTGAGCCACGCAGAAATTAGGAATGTGAATGCCAGTCTCTTGCATGCATTCGAAATCGAAAAAGATGAAATGGCCTTTCTTCTGGTCATACTCTTCTTCTTCATGTGTGGAATGGTATTTTTGAATGTAGCATTGGTGTTCCAAGTCCACTTTTTGGTGACAAATGTGACATCGTTTCTTTCCTGAACAGACGTGCGCCTTGGCATTATTGGTACGTATGCCTTGTCCACAAGTAGGGCACAATCTCAGGAGCTGACAGGCACATTTCTGCTGTGAACCCTTGCGTCTTTAGATGTTGTTGGTAACAAGTTTGACTGACAAATGTGCGCCGACAAGTTGGGCAATGCACTCGTTCTTGTCCTTCGTCCAGACAGGGTATAGAGGCTAAACATCCTGAGCATTTCGATCCGCAATGCTTATGTTGCTCTCGATTGTTATAGCCATAGTCACATTTCTCACAGTAATAACTGTATGACAGGAATCCAGTGATACTGGTAATGGCATCGAAATGTTCATCGTGATGATAGACGTGAATGTATTTTCCGTCTTTGAAATTTTTGCCTTGAAACAACAGCGGTCCGCGCACTTCTTGAGGGTGCACTTTCAAGGTGTAGCGTGGAGCCAAGACGTCTTGCAACTTTTGCATTTCAGGAATGCCACAGGGTGTGTCTTTGGATATCCCCGCTTGCTGTAACAGGAGTTCTGCTTCTCTTTGTTGTTTGGTTCGATTCGATCTTCGAATGGTTTTCCAGGCTCTTTTCCATTCTGTCGTTTTGTTCTTGTCGGCATACGTTCGTCCCACCACGATGGCACCGGCTACACACATCTGGTCTTGAGGGTTGTTAATTTGAACGAGGCTCTTTTTGGTGCTGCAAAGATTGTCTACCAAGATTGCCTTTTTGCCATGTCCTGTCCCTTGGGGAAGAGACACGTGGGTCATGAACAGTGTCGCTTTTCCGTCGGTGATGTGAAACTTGTCGTTGGATTGCTGTCGTTGTTGAATCTTGTCCATGACTTTGGAAGGTGTCAATTCTGCTGGGCTACTAAACTCGATGCATACGGGAGATTTCAAATTGTCGTGTTGAATGGAAAGTCTCAAGCGATCGTCTTCTTTGGCTTGACATTGCCGTTTCAGTGTAGTTAACAAAGAATCCCACACATCAGTGATGAACCCTTCTGCTTTTTCCAACGGTACGTCGGACTTGAAATCTTTAAACTTCACAGCGCACATGTAGGCCGTAGTTCTAAATTTTCTGGAGGAGCGTTTGTCCGTCTCTCGAATGTGGTAGTAATTTTGAGGGCTTACTGATGGTAATGGACTTTGGTTTGGTGTATACTCTCTGGGCTTAGATTCTGGTTCACTCATCTCATCTTCCAAATCGCTGGCATGAATTTGAGCCAAGACTTCAGCTACTGTGCGAGGCGATAAATCACGTTTCTGCCTCTTACTTTCTTCTCCTTTCTTGACGAAATGATGCGATCGTTTCATCTTGATTGCAAAAAGTCAAATGA